>JZLH01S0597417.1:0-27819 GCA_001188425.1 Eucidaris tribuloides
TAAGAGCCTTTCTGCGCTCACGCGACGACTTGCATACTATATCAAAGTTTGACATAATATCATGCCAGCTAGCGTAACGAGTGAGCCTTAGAAATTAGCTCTACGTCGTTTAAGAACGAAAATGACACTTTTCGTTACCTGTATACATTCAATAGTCGCGCCTGGATAATATAATTTAATGCTTATTTGGATCAACGGAAAACACGTCAATAAACGTGAATGAGAGATGCTGAAAAATCAGAAACATCGGTACATTGATGGCATTAATTATATAATTTTTTTATCAATAATTGAATAATATTAACACATTTTATTGAAAAGTGGTATATTAGCACAGACCATCCCCCTCCCCAAAAGTGGTGGGATATACAACCTCCCGCTCCAACTTACGCCAATTTAGTTCAGGCAGGGTATGGGGTTGCTGTAATCTCTGTCTGGCAATAGTCTGGTAAATAGCAATCCCACTGCACCATCCTGTTATTGTCTGCACCATCACCTGCTATCACTGCACATCCCATCCCAGTTTAGCTTGGTAAAGCTGCTTCAGGGGTTACTACTTCAAGGTTCAAGGTTCAAGGTTCAAGGTTCAAGGTAAAAGTACAGTCTAAAACTAAAGTTTTCAACAAACATGTTTTATAAGTTGGAGGGATTACACACTCATGTTCAAAATTATCATGAATTAATTTATACCATCGTGCAGTGGATACAACCTTGAAAACAAGGGCATATGTAGGGAATTTTTGGGGCCGAAATAATTATGTTCAAATTACTGACGGAAATTACAAGGGAGGGAGCGAAGCGAGCGAGCGAGAGCTTTTTCGTTTTTTAAGACTTAGAATTGAACGATTTTAAACATTTTATGTATAGAAGAAATCTCACTACCATAACAATTTTATTGATGATTTATTGATCAGAAAATATATTTTTCTTGAAAGGGGTGGGGGGATTTGTACAGACCATCCCCTCTTCACGAAAAGTGTGTAGGGGATATATCCCCCATCCCCCTTACGCCAATGATTTATTGTTTATATTAAAAAAAATCACATTTTCAACACTGTTTTTTTTACATACTTTTTTAAAAATTAAATCAAATCTGAGACCGGAATCTGAGCAAGAACACAACATTTAAGCCAGAGGCGTCGGTACGTTTCAGGAATACAAAGCATTGGAGGGGCAGAGTATTGTTCACACACAATGCTCTGCCCCTCCAATGCTTTGTATTCCTGAACGTACCGACGCCTCTGATTTAAGCTTATAACATGGCTGTACTGAGCAATCAAAGTCAGACTTCTCTATGTGACTGACAAAGCTATACCTAAAACTTTTACGAAAATGTGACCAATTAAAGGGGAATGAAACCCAGACATCTTCCTGAATTAAGAGAGTACAGAACAATACAAGATAGAAAATAGTGAAAGTTTGAGCAAATTTGCATGGTTGAACGGGTCAAGAGTTAGGATTGTTCAAAGTTTAACAATCCTCCATAAGGATCAAATAAACTTTGAACAAACATAACTCTTGAACCGTTCAACCAAATTTGTTCAAACTTTCACTAATTTCCTTCTTGTATTGTTCTGTAATCTCTGAATGCAGGAATGTGTCTGGGTTTCATTCCACTTAAGGTGTCTGACACGCAACATTTTTAGTACGCATCTCGAATGCTCACTCCGTGCGTGACAGTGCAGGTCGACCGAAACTTTCGTGAAGTTTAGCTTCCTGTTAATTAACTTCCCGATAATTTCGGAGTGTAGATGCAAATATCAGGAAATTATACCCCCTAAACTTCTCGCAATACTTCCTACCACTTCCTGGGTACAATTTAAGTGTACCTGCATGAAGCTAAAGATTAAACGTAAAACAGGAAGAAAGGAGGAAGTGTTATGGGCAGGGCAGAGAAGAACAAAATAGTTAATTACCTATGGGCTGTAAACAAATAATTTACACGCTCAAACAGCTGCCACAAACTGGACCCCATAAGTTGATTCATACCCTCACCATAACAAATACAAACAACTTTATAGTAAACACAAACTAGATACAGTATAGAAAACCAGGAAGACATTAAACCTATCACACAGACTGTGATTTACTTCAGTTGTTTTGTTTTTGCATTTATCGAATCATTATCGATTAACATAAACAAAAGAAAAACTGAGACTTTTGAGATGTGGGTATAGGCCTATAGAGCCCACAAGACATTTACGAATATCATGGACACAACATAAAACAAACAGAGAAGTTTTGCAGATGATGAACGCGGATGAAGACTAACAAACAACTGACGAATACAATCATGAAAAGAAAATGCAAATGTTTCAGACAGAAAATAAATTTATTGGAAGGAAAAATTATTGGAAAGACAGGAGGAGGGAGACCCAAAACCCATGAATGACATCAAGGAGTGGACGCAATGGGGAGTGTATCAGAATGGCACACAAGATCAGTGGAGATCAGTGGCGGTCCATGGTAGCCGACCTGCTAGGTGCAGATAACACATTAAGAAGAAGAATCGGGGGGTAAAGAAAAGTAAAGAAAATTTGGGTATTTTTTGAGTGTTTTCGAAAAAATAGCTTCTCCTATAAGATTTTTACTGTTTGGCTTTGAACAGATACCATTTGGTCGCTGGTGGGAACATTGTTATTTATTTATTTATTTATTTATTTATTTATTTTATTATATTATTTTTTTTTTGGGGGGGGAATTTTTCCCGAAACGTCCCTCCCCTTTTGCTCGCTGGCGGCTTTGGCCGGGACATTCCTGATATTTTTTAAAGGTACGTTGCAGACCCGTGTTTAGCGATTTGTGTAAAATGAAAAATAGGGAACCGCATGTTATGATAATTTTATAAATCTTTATTTATATTAGGCCTATATATTTATTCTTTGCCAATAGCGGACCTCATTTGAGGGATTCAGTCTGTGAGAAAAAGGACCCTTTTGAACGGCACCACATCCTTACCGGGAGCGGGGGGAATAAAATCGGCAGTACTACAGCACTGATAGGCAGTCTGATTCCGTTGAAGAAAATTGCGGGAACAATTGTAAGTTTAGTACGTTGCTGAAAGGTGATTGATGCAAACAGTAGCTATCTTTCCGAAGCAAAACTGAGAAGATGGGCGTACATTCAGATCGCCGAGGGTGCAACATTTTATTCGAGGTATCTGAAAAATATTAATAACGCATAACACTCTAATGGACTGCTGCTCAGCCGAAATACAAAAGTACTGTCTCCATCGGTGCAACGAACTTTTTGACCATCCTATGTGCAGTTCTTTAGTACTGTATGTGGAATATAGAATCATAATTTATTTATTTTGCATGGTCCGTTTTTACAATCACAAGATTATACCAACAATTGCAATTATATTACGTTTTATATACATGTGTAATACATATAATATAATGATTTCAATCATTACAAAAAAGGACTATTAAACACATAAGCTATAACTTAAAGCATGATATCTAAATGCAATATAAGATAGTGAAGTGTTTACAAAACACATAACAATCATATATACGATAAAAGTTTAACTTAATCATTTGTGTTTATTGAGGTAGAAAAGGGGGATTGCCCAATATCATTACTGTGTTTTACAAAATAATAATGTATTGATACATTGTACAAGTACATTGTTATAATTTCGTAATAGTACATGCATGCATTTTATATGCACACAGACACGCACATACTGCATGATTTGAAATAATACACACATTGGTAATTGGGAATATGAGTGAGATATCGGAATGAAATGACACAGGTTAACAAATAACATAGAAAGTTTAACTGTCCGATCACGTTAAATATTGGGTGATTAGCATTTGTTTAACTTTACGTTTAAAGGAATACTAGTAAATGGAATGACAATTGCATATTTCAACCGATATGGAATTCCACCATAGAGTTCCAACTCTATGAATTCCACACATCTGGACCAGAGTGTCTAATAGACTTGTGTGCTAGTGTTGTAGTTATTTTCGCGTGCCATAATCCTTAAAGTCACTGTGGCCAATCAAAGAAGAAATAATCATCATATTATATTGTCAAATGTTATGCAAATCATATAATTTAGAAATGTGAACAATAATTAAACCTTATTGTGTAATCTTTTCAATACTACAACTTTCCATGTCAATTTTCGAAGAATTAATTTGTATATTTAAAATTTGTTTGTATTGTACAAAATTGGCAACGATGCGACGTGTTCATCAAAGTACCGAAAGTGTACACGTACTGCGGGCGGCGACGGTCGACGTGTATCTTGACTTAATTCTGCCTGCGCTGCGCCGTAGTTATCGCCAGCCCTTCCCCGTCGACATCCGAGACCGATACGGTGCGGAGCTAGCTGCTAGCTGTTGAGCTGTCTAGTACATGTATTATTTTTGTTTGTGAACTGGTAACATTTTCTTCATAATGCCTAACATTCGCGTGAATCCTGTTGGTATCATAGTCATCGTTGTACTGGTTGGAGGAGCTATTCTTTACGCTCAGCGAAGTTACTATGGCGGTGCTGACACCAGTTTGGTTGAAAAAGCCGGTATAAAAAGCGGCAAGAAAGTGAGCCTGAAACAGCTTCTGGCTGCGGGCATACAGCTCGCTGAACGAGGAGGAGTTGTGGTGAAAGATGTTCGTGATCAACACAAGCTGAACGAGGCTAGCAAAGGCAAGACGAAGGAAGGAGCAAATAACCCGGTTACTGACGGCGATATGAAGTCACACGAAGCCATTGTGTCTGGATTCAAGAAGTTCTTCCCAGATGTTTACGTATGACGGCGTCCTTATTTTAACTTAAATTTAAATTTAAGCATATTTAGAGTTTAGAATCTGTAACTAGTCTAATTAAATTTTATTTGTAATTTACCCAGGCTGAAACTGAAAGATATCAAGTTAGTTACATGTAGGCTAGCTCTTATTAAAGGGACTGAATCGTGGCCATCGACTGGCCTGATGAGAACAAAACTCAGACTGAGCCGTCACCTCGTCCGCTAGCTCTGTTTCGAGTTATACATACTGTATACGCGGTGGAGTGTTTATTTCGTTGCAGTACTCAGTGGACCGCGATGGACGCACACGCTAATACAAAAGAGCCCGAATAATCAATTCGGCACGTTTCGGTAAATTTGATAGGACCTCCACTGAGTTTGCTGCTTCTCATTGGCCGAACTGAATACCAGTGACTGAATACACGATCTGCCAGTACGCTGCTGCGTGCATCAAACTGGTTTCGCAACACATCAACACCCACGCGAAACGGAGCTAGCGAACAGGGTGACGGCCCTGAGTTTTGTTCTGATCAGACCAGTCGATGGCCACGATTCAGTCCCTTTAAGTGATTGGCTAACAAGTATACGAAAGAGCCCGAATAATCAATTCGGCACGTTTCGGTAGAGTCTAAATTTGATAGGACCTCCACTGAGTTTGCTGCTTCTCATTGGCCGTACTGAATACCAGTGACTGAATACATGTACACGATCTGCCAGTATGCTGCTGCGTGCATCAAACTGGTTTCGCAACACATCAACACCCACGCGGAACGGAGCTAGCGAACAGGGTGACGGCCCTGAGTTTTGTTCTGATCAGGCCAGTCGATGGCCACGATTCAGTCCCAAGTGATTGGCTAACAAGTAACATTGTGGAGCTTCATTGCTTCAATTTAAAAAATTGTCAAATTTTGATATCTGAACTACATAGTAGTGTTCATATGGACAAATAAACACCCTAGAATAAAAAAAAGTTTGGAAAGTTACACTGCCAATGGCAAGTTATGCATTAATAAACAATCAAAACTCGGGGCGAGTTTAAATAGCCTAGGTGTACACACAGTAAGTCTATGGGAGAAAATGGCAGGTGAATCCGATCAACTTACCATTTTCACTTTTTAATTTTAAAGCACTAAATAATCATTTTGAAATACAATTTTTTCAGGGCGTCATTTTTAACGTTAGACCTTATCAAAGACAATGGTAGCATGGGGAATCATATAGGCCTACCTCAGATTTTTTAACTGTGTTAAATGTTAGCCAATATCTTTAACATTAGATCTAAAAAAACTTTCTTTCAGCTTTTGTCTTCATTAGAATCTCTACCAGCAGACCAGTTTCATGGATTAGATTAATCCGAAGTCGGCTCCTTATTGCGATCAGTCAGTCAGTGTTCTTTTTCCAGCAAAATCACAAGAAATGTAATTGAAATTGCGACATAGCAAATTGCATTGAAGTGCGCATGCTTGTTCCTATAGACTTATGAAGCATGAAGTCTGCATCATTGGGTATTTGGGTTGATATAACGTTGAATGAAGCCATGTCCACACGATCGGACATAAGTTGCTTGTGACCGGGCATAACTTATGTCGGTAATAGCGTCGGATATAAAGTTGCTGTGTGAACGATTGTCGGGCATAACTCTATCGGATATAGCGCGACTTATACCCGACGATTTATATCCGAAGAAGACCAGATATAAGTCCGGTAATAAGTTATACCCGGTGATAACAAAATATGAGTGGACTGTTGTCGGACATAACTCCGACCTTGAAAGGGCAATTACTCTTTGCAAAGACAACTTCATTGATTACCAATTCACATTTCACGCAATTTGGGTCAGAGGTTACGACTCAATAGCACCTTGACTACGTCATTTCCTGTCTGCTATTACCGATAAAGACGTGTCGGGCATAAGTTTTGTCGGGTATAAGTGTTAATACCGACACGTGTGGATGCGTTGGTGTATCAATGGATTTTTTTTATTACTTCTGACTTATACCTGACAAAGATATGCCCGGTAATAATAACTGCCTTTGTGAACGCAACTTGAGAAACCCGGACCTTAAAATGCCACATATGTATATGGAATTAGGAACAAACAATGTAATCTTAGTTTGTCAGGCCTGCAAACTTCAGTGCAATTTGCAGTGTTGCAGTTTGAATCACATTTCTTGTGATTTAGCTGTAAAAAGAATACATGAGCCAACATGAGCCCTGATACTGTTAGTTCAGAAAGTTTTTTCCACTGTATTTTATTTAACAGATAATGGATGAGGTGTTATGGCCTTAACTTGCATTTATTTTAAATACTGTTATTTGGTGGCATTCGCATGAAAATCATTCCTCCATTTTGGCCGAGTTCCATTGCACAAATACTAGATCTACAAACATAATCTACACAGAATACTGTAAGAGATCTGTCAATAAATCCCTGAATATTAACCCGTCAAAGACTAGACACAAGATAAATCTCTTGAGGTCTATGGGAAATGCATGTTAAAGCCACAGGCTAACATTGACCACAGTTTTAAAAAAATGTGAGCGACATAATCCTCCATGCTCTAAGTGTGTTTGATAAGGTCTAAAATAAAGCCCTGAAAAAATTCAATATCAAAATGATTGCTTTAAAAAAGTGAAAATCTACAAGCACGTAAATTGACCTGATTAACCTGCCAATTTCCTCCCATAGACTGACTGCGTGCAGATCTAGGCTATTTTATCATCCACCGGAGTGCAAATTGTTCATTCATGCATATCTTGGGAGTGGCAGCATAACTTTCCAAACTTTTGTATTCTAGGGTTTTTTTTTGTCCATTTAAGCACTACTTTGTATAGGGACAGTGATTTTCCACGATAACGGAAAATGGACGGAATTTCCGGAAATCACAACTTAAAACGGAATATGAGTTTTCAAACGGAAAATCACGGGAAACCTCTTTTTTCTCCAAATTTTCACTTTTTGAAAGAAAAAAACTGAATTTCCGAACAATAACTAGAAAAAGTTGACAAAAAGCACAGAAACAGCAGAAAAATATTTGTATCAATTTTTATGTAAACGGAATCATTTTTTTTTTCATGTGTACAAAGTCTGTGGTAAAACGGAATTTCCATTTTCCAGGCAAGTTGAAACGGAATTCCAGATTTTTGAAAATGGAAAAGGCCTTTTCTTGAAACGGAAAATCAGTGTCCCTATATGTAGGTCAGATATCACAGTTTGACAATTTTTTAAATTGAAGCTCCACAATGTTAGCCTATTCCTTTAAAGCAAAATCAAGCCATCTTAAACGGGTTAAAGGGACAGATGCCATCAGTCTAGTTAACATGAAGTCTAGTACTGGTATTGCTTTGTCAGTCACTGTCACTCGGCTCAGTAAAATGAACACAGAAGACTGAATAGCTGAACATAATACATGGTTATAACAACATTGAAATGAAGTAAAAAAGGTAGTAAAAGTTTGGGACCTAAAAAAGTCATCATTTCAGTCTAGTAGTAGACTTCTAGGCTCTGAAGTGGGAAATTTGCTCACCATGAGGCATGAACATGTGCAGAAAATTATCAAAGTTATTTGAGAACCCAAAAAAGAAAACAAAAATTTGTACTGATATTTATAAATGAAAAGATTGCTTTATACAAATTTACAAAATAACATTAAGTAATGAACTTATCAGTTCAATGCAGTTGGTTCATGAATGTTCAGTACAATTTCAATATTTTTTGTTGGCAGTAAATACACTATCGTACAAATTAATAAATTTTGTGTACACTGTCTCAGAAATAGTGGAAGACCTATACCAGAACAATTAAAGGGGAGGCAATGTGGGGTTTTGCACAGTAGCTTATCACCATGTAGTGCTTTTTCCTTTTCAGATACTATACGTACATGTAATTTAGTTAAATTATTTATTGAGCCTACATACATGTAATGCAGAGTTGTATTTGATACGATTGCATATTCAGTGTTAGCAGGTTTAGCAATTGAACCGATTGCCTCCTAAATTCTGTAATTCCCATAGAGTTATGCACGTGACACACCTTGTTCCTGTGAGCAACAGGTTAAATCAATGGCAATTTAAATCAATAAAAAATGACAAAATAAGTGATATCAATCAAGTCAATTTTTTTTATTAAACTCCTGATTTAAATCATGATTTTAATTGCTCCTCCCCCTCCCCCCCCAAAAAAAAACACCCAACCCTGAATGTTAGGTACATGTATGTATAATGAGCATCTCATTGCAATTACTAGTAAATGTGAATAGAAGTGTTCTTGGGTTTACTTTGTAACATCTGGCGTCTCTGGCCACATTCTACGGGCATAACTCTATCGGATATAGCGCGACTTATACCCGACGATTTATATCCGAAGAAGACCAGATATCAGTCCGGTAATAAGTTATACCCAGTGATAACAAAATACGTGTGGACTGTTGTCGGACGTAACTCCGACCTTGAAAGGGCAATTAATCTTTGCGAAGACAACTACATTGATTACCAATTCACATTTCATGCAATTTGGGTCAGAGGTTACGACTCAATAGCACCTTGACTACGTCATTTTCTGTCTGCTATTACCGATAAAGACGTGTCGGGCATAAGTTTTGTCGGGTATAAGTGTTAATACCGACACGTGTGGACGCGTTGGTATATCAATGGATTTTTTTTTATTACTTCGGACTTATACCCGACAAAGATATGCCCGGTAATAACTGCCTTTGTGAACGCAACTTGAGAAACCCGGACCTTAAAATGCCACATATGTATATGGAATTAGGAACAAACAATGTAATCTTAGTTTGTCAGGCCTGCAAACTTCAGTGCAATTTGCAGTGTTGCAGTTTGAATCACATTTCTTGTGATTTAGCTGTAAAAAGAATATATGAGCCAACATGAGCCCTGATACTGTTAGCTCAGAAAGTTTTTCCACTGTATTTTATTTAACAGATAATGGATGAGGTGTTATGGCCTTAACTTGCATTTATTTTAAATACTGTTATTTGGTGGCATTCGCATGCAAAATCATTCCTCCATTTTGGCAGAGTTCCATTGCACAAATACTAGATCTACAAACATAATCTACACAGAATACTGTAAGAGATCTGTCAATAAATCCCTGAATATTAACCCGTTAAAGACTGGACACAAGATAAATCTCTTGAGGTCTATGGGAAATGCATGTTAAAGCCACAGGCTAACATTGACCACAGTTTTAAAAAAATGTGAGCAACATAATCCTCCATGCTCTAAGTGTGTTTGATAAGGTCTAAAATAAAGCCCTGAAAAAATTCAATATCAAAATGATTTAGTGCTTTAAAAAAGTGAAAATCTACAAGCACGTAAATTGACCGGATTCACCTGCCAATTTCCTCCCATAGACTGACTGCGTGCAGATCTAGGCTATTTTATCATCCACCGGAGTGCAAATTGTTCATTCATGCATATCTTGGGAGTGGCAGCATAACTTTCCAGACTTTTTAGGTTTTTTTTTTGTCCATTTATTAAAGCACTACTTTGAAAAGGGACAGTGATTTTCCACGATAACGGAAAATGGACGGAATTTCCGGAAATCACAACTTGAAACGGAATATGAGTTTTCAAACGGAAAATCACGGGAAACCTCTTTTTTCTCCAAATTTTCACTTTTTGAAAGAAAAAAAAAACATAAAATCAGAACAATAACTAGAAAAGTTGACAAAAAGCACAGAAACAGCAGAAAAATATTGTATCAATTTTATGTAAACGGTAATCATCTTTTTTTTCATGTGTAAATCTGGTAAAACGGAATTTCCATTTTCCAGCGAGTTGAAAAGGAATCCAGATTTGAAATATGGAAAAGCCTTTCTTGAAACGGAAAATGCAGTGTCCCTATAGTGGTCAGATATCACAGTTTGACAATTTTTAAAATTGAAGCTACACAATGAATGCCTATTCCTTTAAAGCAAAATCAAGCCATCTAAACGGTTATAAGGGACAGAGCCATCAGTCTAGTTAACAGTAAGAAGTCTAGTATGGGTATGCTTGTTCAGTCACTGTCCACTCGGCTCAGTAAAAGACCAGAAACTGAATACTAACATACATGGTATAACAACATTGAAAATGAAGTAAAAAAAGTAGTAAAAGTTTGGACCTAAAAATTCATCATTTCAGTCAGTAATAACTTCCTAGGCTCTGAGTGGGAAATTTGCTCACCATGAGGCATGAACATGGGCAGAAAAATTATCAGCAGAGAAGTATTTTGAGAACGCCCAAAAAAAGAAAACAAAAATTTGTACTGATATTTATAAATGAAAAAGATCTTAAACAAATTTACAAAATAATTAAGTAAAGTAACTTATCAGTTCAATTGCATGTGGTTCATGAATGTTCAGTACAATTTTCAATATTTTGGTTGCAGTAAATGACCTATCGATACAGAATGTTAAGTAAATTTGTTTGTGTACATGTCCAGAAATAGTGAAGACGACTATACACAGAAAATATAAAGGGAGGGCAAGTGGGGGTTTTGGCACAGAGGCATTATCAACGATGAGTGGTCTTTTCTTTTCAGCATACTATACGTAACATGTAATGTTGTTAAATTATTTATTGCGCCGACATAACATGTAAATGCAGAGTTGTATTTTGATACGATTGCATGATTCAGGGGTGTTAGCAGGTTAGCATTGAAACGATTACTCTCCTAAATTCTGAATCCATGAGAGTTATGCACGTGACACACCTGGTCTGGAGCAACAGGTTAAACAATGGCAATATTACACAATAAAAAGACAAATAAGTGAATCAATCAAGTCAATTTTTTATTAAACTCCCTGATTTAAATCATGATTTTAAATTGGCTTCATCCCCTCCCCCCCCAAAAAACACCCAACCCTGAAGTAGGTACAGTGTAATGGTATAGAGCATCGCATTGCAATTACTAGTAATGTGAATAGAAGTGTCTTGGTTACTTTGTAAACATCGCGTCTCTGGCCACACTTCTACTGCGTGAGGAACGTGCGTTAAACCCTATCGGCGGAAAGCATGTGTTGCCTGTTGGTAAAAATAATCAATTGCACAAGTGTTAAAGACAAATTAAGTGCAGCTATTACTGTTACATCGTTGCAGTAATGAGGTGGGTATTTCTGCTGTATTGCTGCAACATGGCAGTGGAATTGTTTGGAATAGACAGTGGTAGTTGGTGGGGGGGGGGGGGGGGGATAGAGCAGTTCGCAAAAAATGGTTGCCCTCCAGTCCATTGTCGCAACGTTCCATGCCTGGGCTTGCAAACATAATGTTATTCATTGCAGAAACAAACCCCCACTGGGACAGATTGATGTAGATTTTCATTTTCATTTTGTTTATTGTTGATTTTTTTTTTAGTCTAGACTTCACTAGGTATTGTAATCCTCTCTTTGGCTGACTGTGATGTGTAGACCTACCCCATTGGCAGAACACCAAGAAGAAAGCAGAATCTCTCTTTTCATCAGATTTGTATAAATTCATGTATAAGTTAGAATTTATGGCATTGAATGCTTCAAATCATATTACATGGCTTGCAAATTACAATTATATTCTTGGAGTTTGTGAATGTAGGAAAGATCTTATTTTTGTGCAGCTTCCTGTTTCTAAATAAAAATAAGAGTGCGTGTGTTATTGTACATCTTGGTGTACATGTATAGTATAAAGGGCAGCCTGGATACATTGTATAGTTTTCCCTCTTGCAGTACTAAATTATATCAGTTGTTTTATTACTTATTATTATCAACTATGAGTTTACATCTATATGAGAAGTGACAGTTATTATAATACTAATTTATTCAAGAGATACTTAATTTAAATACCAAAAAGTGAATGGCACACATTCGCCACATCATTTAGGAATGCCCAATATCAATTTTATCTAGTGAATAGATCTCTATACAGTAGAGGGTGGAGGCATACCCATTGACTGTGTGTTTTCAAATTGCTCTAGTTTCTGTAGGATTTAGCATTTTCTGTATTCTGAGTGTAACCTACAGTGTTATTTTTTTCCTTCATGCTGTAGATTGTTTCGGAAGAACACGAGGACAAAGTTCTGGACCTGAGTAAAGTGGCACCAGTTGAGAAAGAAATACCAGATGTATCCAGAATTATAACTTCTGATGAAAAGGTAGCGGTTGAAGACGTCACAGTGTGGGTGGACCCGCTGGATGCAACACAGGAGTACACAGGTATGATGGAGGACAACTCCCCTGGAGGATGACTCCCCTGGGGACAACTCCCCTAGGTACGACTCCCCTGGAGGATGACTCCCTTGGGTACGACTCCCCTGGAGGATAACTCCCCTGGGTACGATCCCCTGGTAGATGACTCCCCTGGGTACAACTCCCCTGGAGAATGACTCCCCAGGGGACAGCTCCCCTGAGGACAACTCTCCTGGAGGACAACTCTTCTGGGGAGACTCCCCTGGGGACGACTCCTCTGGAGGAGGACTCCCCTGGAGGAGGACTCCCCCTGAAGGACGACTCCCCTGGAGGAGGACTTGACCTCCAGAGGACAACTTCCTTGTGGATGACTCCCCTGGAGGACAACTTCCTTGGGGATGACTCCCTGAGGTTCGACTCCCTCATAGGATAACTCCCATGGAGGACAATTCCCCAGGGGACAACCTTCCAGGCTGAGGACAACTCCCCCAGAGGACAACTCCCCTGGGTACGACTCCTTTGTGACAATTCCCTTGAAGGACAGCTCCCCTGCGGCTGTAAGATGGTAAAATGGTCTATCTTGAAAATAGCTTTTTTGAGAATAATGACCGTAAAGTTCAAACATTTGAGGTATTTTATTGATAGGGATATAATCTATGATACTGATAAAATTAAAAAAAGAAATAGAAAAACTGAGAATTGACCATTTTTGTGCATATTTGGTTACTTTGTTTTAACTTAATAATGATATTTGAATATTGTGGATTTGATCTTCATAATATGGTAAAATGGTCCATCTACATGTACACCAATATTATTCTAAATAAACAAACGTGCACAAAATTGATTGTTTATCAATTTCTATATAAATCACAGTATTTTTATGGACTACATCTCTTTCAATAAAATTTAAAATATTTGAGCATTAAAGGTAAATTTCCTCAGTACAATGATTTTCAAGATGACCATTTAACCATCACATGGCCACAATAAACCACATAATTGTAATTAATGTCCTAACTCAATTTAGATAGACAGTTCTACCATCACAGAGTGACTAGATGGCAATGGACCAACTTCAAGTTTAGACCGTTTTACCATTACAACTGTTCAGCAAAAATGAGAAAAGTACCAAGAAAGTGGAAATTATCTCCAAAACAAAGCATAATATTCTCTAGTATCATTGGAAAGAGTGTCCTCATATTACCCAAGAAGTGTATGTACCTCAAAAAGTCAATTTTTTTAGTTAGACCAAATGTTTACCATCACAGGGCTGCCTGGAATATAGCATGCCATTATAACATATTGATTTGTGACATTTACTTACTTGAATTTGTAGAACAAGTAGGATTAGTAATCAAGCACGATACTTTACTGTGCCAAATTTGTTTCACTCATCTGAACTGACATTATTTCTGTGACTATTGTAAATATTTAACCAAACCTGCCACATGTATGCCCAGATTTAAAGGCAAGGAATCTTATGTGCACCCCTCCTGTAACACAGCAACACACCGCTCATGCCCTTAGGCTATATTGATGAAGCTTTTTTGTTTGTGAAATCTGAGGATCACTAATGACTTAGAATTTGAAAAATGTGCAAACAATATTGGCAGTTTAGTATGTTCTATGCTAGGAATTTTTGTCCACAATAGCTACAAAGAAAAACTTGAAATCAAAGTCCAACGGTAACTAAAATTCCACTGAAACTGAGTTTCTGTCTCCTATACTTTGCTAAATGTTCTATGGTATTTTCTTCTATATACATGTACCAACTAGTATATTTACACAGTGTTAATTTTAGGCAGGCAAAAGAGATGCCCTGCCTTTAACCATGGTAGCACGGAGGTCCTAGGGTCAACTGTACTAGGTTTTGCTGACATCAACGCCGCCCCCCCCCCCCCAAAAAAAAAAAGATAATAAAAATGAAAAAAAGAAGGGAAATTTAGTGTGCTAGATGCAACTAGGGAGAGAACATGTACTTTGGAGTTTGGACTGAAGGTGTAGTGATCTAGAGTCAAGCACTACTGAGATTACAATCCAATTTACTCTATTTAGACCTGCTAATGCAATTATGTGATTACCAATATCATCTTTGTCAGCTGGAAGACAACATTGTTTAACATTGTGGAAGCACCATGTGAAAAAAAATGTTCAAACTTTGACACAACCTACATGTACATGATAGAGTGTAAAGGTAGTGGATCTCATTTGCACACATCCCTGCAGACCAGGAAAGATAATCTATGCCCTTGGGCTATTGATGAAGGGCATGTCTGTGAAATTTGGGGGTCAGTAATTACCTAGAATTTGAAAAATGCGAAAGAAAAAACAAGAGCCGTTTACTGTACGTTCTATGGTGGGAGTTTTTTCCTCGTGAGAAAATAATTCAAATCAGAGTCTAACGGTCACTTTAATTCCACTAAAACTGAGTTTCTAGCTCCTATATTTTGCTAAGGGTTCCTAGATAACATTTTCTCCTAAATGCCATTGTATTTACACAATGTTAATTTTTAGGCATGCAAAAGAGATCCCCTGCCTTGAAATGGAGTCAATGGACAAATAAACGTGTAGACAATTACATTTATACTGTCACTATTGAAATATGCACACATGAATATCAATCAACATACAACATATTTTCTGGTGGAGGAAAAGTCTATATTCCAGATGAAAATAAAGGTTTAAAAACAATATAACTCAGAATTCTGAACAGTTTTTAATACTAAAATCTGGTTAACTTTCTTTTGACCTGTTGCTACTGAACATTCTGGACTCATGCCATAAGTTTTCCATTTTCTAGAGGGTCAAATTCCCTGTTCCTTTGGGGTTTCAAAAATCAAAGTCCATCTTCCTTGATAACCCAACCCAGTTAAAAAATGTGATATTTATAATTAATGGTAGTTTACATGTACATGTACTGTATGTACTGTGTGCACATTTGTAATCAGGGGCGGGGGCATAATTATTTTATGGTATAATTGCAGTGCCTCTAATGGGGACAATCAATGAGTCTTCTTCTAATCTTTGGATTGTAAATCAAAGTGATAAGGCTAACATTGTGGGGCTTCAATTTAAAAAAATTGTCAAATTTTGATATCTCAGCTACATAGTAGTGTTTGAATGGTCAAATAAACACCCTAGAATACAAAAGTTTGGAGATTTATGCCGCCACTGGCAAGATATGAATGAATAAACAATTAATACTCTGGGCGAGTGGAAAATAGCCTAGATCTACACACAGTAAGTCTATGGGAGGAAATGGGCAGGTGAATCCGGTCAACTTGTGATTTTCACGTTTTTAAGGCACTAAATAATCATTTTGAAATACAATTTTTTTCAGGGCTTTATTTTTAGACCTTATCAAAGACGCTGGTAGCATGGGGAGTCATGTAGCTCAGATTTTTTAACTGTGGTAAATGTTAGCCAGTGTTTTTGTTTTTGTTTGTCATATTTTGCTTCAGTTATGATTGGTACATGTACAGCACATCAAAATCTGTTTCCTGTGTTTGTGAAAATCTGTAAATACCACTTTGTATTTTCTATTCTTTTCAGTAATTCACGAAATGTACACGTATGGCCTTAGTTTCCCAGTTGCATACAGGAACAGGATTTGTCATGCATTAAAGGCACAATGATCAGAGTTTGAAAAAATCAGAGCAACGTAATCCTCCGTGCTACAAGTATTAGCTGATAAGTCTAAAGAAACCTTAAAAAGAAACTGTACTTCAAAACAATCATTTTTAAAAGAGTGAAAATCTATGAGTACCCAATTTTGTTATGTCCATTTTTCCCTATGCATGGCGGCTGTGTTAGACTTGACCATGCAACAGAGGCATAAATCACCTTCACCTGTGATACTCATCTATTTTCTGTAAAACACTATATTATCGCAACATGAAACTTTCGCGAATAGGAGCCAATGGCCATTTCGTGTGCATGAAACTTTCGCGAATCACCGACGTGGAAAAATACCAAATAGAGCGAAATTGCTAGGAAGAAGCGTTCGGGTGTTTAGATTATCACAACAATTTACAGAAAATATTTGTTTTTATGCCTCTAAAACACGGTTTCATCAAATGTAGCATTGCGAATGTCGTAAGTGAGAGTGCACTAATACTTGTGTATCTTGCTTAAGTTATGTGACTTGTTTAGTACATGGTCTTGTATTGGCATTCAAAAAAGTTGTGTAAGCACGTATGCACAAACTTTCGCGTGCATTTTACTTTCGTGAAGTTAGACTCCTCGCGAAATTCACGAAAGTTAAGTGGCGCGAAAATTTGTGGTTAATATCTTGCCAGTGGCAGCATAACTTTCCAAACTTTTGTATTCTAGGATGTTTATATGCCATTTAAGCATTATGACATGTACCTCAGATATCAAAGTTTGGCAGTGTTTTTGATTGAAGCTCCACAATGTTAACTTGTGTCTTTAAGTTCATATGTACATATGTAATAATTTATGTAGTTAAATGTGTTTCTCTTGATTTCTGTTATGCTGTGCAGTGCCAGGAGCATTTCTTTGATGGACCTGTTTGTGGTGCTTTATACAGTAACTAAATTGTTATTAATTAATTTCCTCTTTTATTTTGACAGAGGATTTATTGCAGTATGTGACCACCATGGTATGTGTTGCTGTCAAAGGTCAAGCAACCATAGGAGTCATTCATAAACCATTCCTGAAAGAAGGACCTAAGACAAGTAAGTATTTAGTGGGTGATTTTAATTTCATTGTTGGTGTTCGTGTCGGTGTTTAGGAAACGGAATTATCTGCTAAACTGGGCTCTAACACCAAGCTCAGTTTAAGTCACGATACCAATTGCACCATCGATTGCACACAACACCAAGTGACGTCACCTGCAAATCATGGCATTGGTTGACAGTTGCGCCGATGGCCGAAAAAAATGGACAAATGTTACAAAAGTGACACCAAATCAGTACACTGCCAGAAAAATTGTATGAATCTGAAAGACAAGTTACTTTTTGTCTTGCCTGAACAGAGTTCGGCAGATACCTAGTAATCACTTTTCCTGTTAGTCTGTTGGTCTGTTACGAAAATGTTAAAATTTTGTTTAACTTGCTATCATTTCTTTATTTCTGCACAATTGTTTCACACTTGTACAAATGATCCTTGGGTAATATCACATGTGTGTTGTGAGGTAGAGAGGTCAAAAGTCATCTAGGGGTCAAAAGGTCAAATCAACATGAGGCCATGTGCATCAATTTTGTTCACACTTGTTACAAATGATCGTTGGGTAATACCACATGTGTTGATGAGGATGATGAGGTCAAAGGTCATCTAGGGGTCTAAAGGTCGAATGATGTAAGGCCATGTTTAACTTGCTCTCATTTCTTTATTTCTGCATTAATTGTGTTCTCACTGGATACAAATGATCCTTGGGCAATACCACGTGTGTTGATGGGGTCAAAAGGTCAAATGACGTAACGGTATTTCTGCATCAATTTTGTTTAAACTTGGAACAAATGATCAGTGGGTAATACCACTTGATTTGTTGATGAGGTTAGAGAGGTCAAAAGGTCATATTTCATGTTTTATTGATCGCGAAATCAGGCGAGACTCGTGGTTCATGAACCACCATGTTTGTAATTTTATTGGAAATTCGATATCCATTTGACTAATTTTATCAATGTTCAAGGTAAAAAGGTACTTTCAGCGGTCTACATCGCATGCTGAAACTTTTTCTTTAACCAACACACATGCATGTTAGCTGTGCCTATGACAAGATGATGACCAACACCAACAGTCCAACACTGAACTTCGAGTCCGGATTCAAGCCCAATTTGTTGTAAACTTGAACTGGGACTCAGTGTAGCATCCCAATGTAAAATGAATGACAAGGTTTCACTGCGCAGTCGGACTCAGAACTTGTGGACTCCTCTCCAACACTGCATAAAACGTAAGTTTCTGTTTGTCTGGTCTCAAGATCGAGACCGAAGATAGTGGTCTCAATCCCAGTCTAATACTACTCCTGTTGCCTTCGTCCTAACAGGTTGGGCGTGGGTAGGCAAAGGTCACGCCGATCATCTTAAAGAAATCAAGCATAATCCCAAGAGTATAGAGAATCCGAGGATCATCGTCTCAAGAAGTCATGCCGGCGAAGTGAAGGAGGTGGCTAAGACGTCATTCGGACCGGAGACGGAGGTCAAACCGGCGGGCGGAGCGGGTAAGTCAGGGTTAACTCTTAATGTTTGGAGCATTTTCGAAAAGTGCCACATTTAGCAATACCAATTTCAAATAGATATAACTTTTCACAGATGCACAATTGTTGTGAACAAAAGTTGTAAATACATGTAAAAGTATACTTTTTCTATCAGTGAAATTTGCATTATTATGTTGTACATACAGTAAACTTCGTGTAAGTCAAATCACTGGGAACCACACAAATCACATTGACTTAGACTATATTCGAGTTACAGTTTTGTATACAATTCTATTTTAGAGATGAAAGAAACATGTATAGGGAATTGGAGGCTGTCAAAAGTGTACCAAGGCAGAGAGGGAATGGGAAATTTATGACATCTTCACGGTCATGCTGACAGGCAGAGATCAAAAGGTCAACCTATTTTCTAATTGCCAAAGAGGGCGCTTTTTTATTGCACAATTTTTTGAGACATGCACCAGTACGTCTCAAAAAATTGTACAAGTAAAACGCTCCCTCTTTGACAGGTAGAAAATACTGCTGTGACACAGGTTTATGTCAACATCAAGGGCAAAGTCTTAGCTTTCAGATGCTGTTTGTTCTGTTCAATTTGCTTGTTTAAATCTCGAGATAATAAAAACAAAAGGGTGGAATCACAATTGTGTCACTTTTATGGGACGAAGGCCTGATGCTATTATTAACTGTAGTAAAAGTGGCACATTGGTGATTTTACCTCTTTGTTGTTAACTGAACATATCTCAGGATTACAACTAGCAAACTCAACAAAACAAACAATATTTGAAAGCTAAGACTACATGTATGCTCGTGATGGTGATGTAAGCATCACATCACAAAAATGTTTTTCTCATTACTAAAGAGGGCACTTTTGACTTGCACAATAATTTTTGAGACACACTGTACAACTTTTTTCTCCATCATGCTTTGGTAAAAAAGCCATCCGTAGGTCAAAAAGCCATCCGTAGGTATAAAAGCCATCCGTAGGTCAAAAAGCCATGGATCCATAGGTATTTGAAGTGTACATTCCACTCCAACAATAATTCAATGTGGCACTGCTTTAAAATGCTCCACACGAGTGGTACTGAGTGGTAACTGTGATGCATTTGGGGAGGGGGGGGGGGGTAACTTTTTATATCAGCCCAGAACTTGGGGCTGATAAGTCCTCTTTCTCTTTGAACAGATTTTCACATTAGAACTCCACTTGAAAATAATGTTAAATTCATTTCATTTTCAAAAATATAATTAAATGTTTCAATATCACCAATCAATCAAGTCTGGTAATGATAATTATGTCTCGTGTCCTACATTTTGGTTTTTCTAGCGGTAAAGTGGTAATGAGGTGTCCTATAGAAATACCATGTAAACTGGTGTGTGCATACCAAATTTATATCGGTTCATAAAAACGACTCTAAAATGGAAAGTACCCAACAAAAATAGATGATCATGGTGTCATTCTACTCGTAAACAAAATAGTTTATCAGGTGAACCAAATAACGATGAGTAATTAACTTGGGAAATAACCATGAATGTAACTGTACCATTTTTTTCTGGACCACCCTGTATGTTATTCGCTTGATATTTTCACTCAGGTTTCAAAGTCATGACGTTACTGGAAGGCGAGTCAGATGCGTACGTCCACGTTACCCTAATAAAGAAATGGGACATTTGCGCCGGAAATGCCATCCTGACAGAAATGAACTCAAAGATGACCACGCTGAAAGGGGACTCCATCGGCTATGATCGCGACGACGACGTCAAAAATCCTGACGGACTACTAGCCACTATCTGGGATCACGAGCAATTCTTGGAAAAACTGAGGCCGGCCTACGAAAACATGAAAGCGGCCCAAGCCGCGAAGCAACGGTAGTTGGCAGCCGAATTCAAAACGAGATCAGAGTAATTAATTTTCTTCAGCTACACAGTGCGTCAAAAAATGCGGTGAAATAATGGAGATTAGCACATTGCCAGATCCTGTTAGTCCCACAGGCAACATATGGTGTTGGTTTTGGGGTTACGGGCTGTCACTGCTTGCTACTGTGAGAATCATTAATATCACATCATGACCCTGTCTCATAAAAATTTGCAATTGATTGCAACTCTCAAAAATTGATCGCAAGTAACCCAATCAGAATCGATGTTTGAAGACTTCCAATTGATTTATGGATTTGCAAGTTTTATGAGACGGGGGTGTTTCATAAAGCTGTTCGTAAGTTATGAACAACTTTACAAATGACTGGTGATACTTTCTTGGGCGCTAATCAGTTTCTCATGCATTTACATGTATCACAAGGAGGTATCACCAGTCGTGCGTAAAGTCGTTCGTAACTTACGAGCAGCTTTATGAAACACCCCCCAGGAATGATGCCATCCATGAACCCATTGTGTTCTAGGAGCAGATCTCTCTTGCGCTGTCATCATTGACTAAGGCCCCTGGGGCGGTATTCTCGAAAGGTCTTAAGTCAGTTGAGTGTCTTAAATTTCCAGAATCTGGAAACTTCGAGCACCTGACGAGGTATTCTCAAACGTCTTAACTTTGAGCACCTCACTTAATTTACCTCTTAAGTCTAAGACCTGTTTAAGAGACTTAAGTGAAATAAAAGTCATAAACATCGCAGTTGTAACGATTGAAATGGCGGTGGGGAATACTGGAATTGTTTGTCAAGCAAAACCTCTAAATGAATTCAACGACAAGGAACTAATTGAAAGATAATGGTTCGAAAGAGCCCATATTTTTTTGCATAACCGCAGACATTACAGCAATAACAACAGCTAGCTGCACCGGTCACAAAAGTGTATGTGTATTTCAAGCCCGCGAGACTCACGCGTAACTCCGTGGACTTTGAGCGCATTGAAAGCTCTCGTGCGTGTAACAAAAAAAAATGCACGTTCGATGTAGGAATTACGCGCTAAATTCATCAGCTTAGCTTAGTGGGGTGCTTAGTTCTTTCGAGAATACCAATCAAAGTACCCCGCTCAAGATAGCAGGTTACTTAGATACATTTTTCATATTTCAGTGGCCAACTTAAGACCTTTCGAGAATACCGCCCCTGATGTCTTATGGTCAATAATTCAATTCTCCCTATTGCATATAGCCGATATCAAGTGATATCACCTTGCGATACCGATATCTGATTGATCGCTCTTGGGATGTATACTACCGGTTCCGATAAATCGTACAGTCAAATGCACAAAACATGTCATTTTAAACCTCGTCAAATTTGTAATATCAATATCTCATACCCAAACAAACATGGATTGACTTGAAGAACAATTTTGGAGAATGTCTGTGTCGCAATTAAAGGACTTTCTGAGTGAAAGAAATGTTTCTACGACCCGAACGAAGGAATGAACTCGATATTCGCGCCAGGAAAACAGCGAATGTTTACCCCGTGAGAGAGGAATGCGACCACGTGCACGCCGAGTAGGAACGCGAACGCCGCTGTGCGAGAACGGCCGATGGCCCCGTTCATGGGCTAAATGGAAGGGTTGCTATATGAACAAAGGACTTGAAAAAAATATATATTATTTGCGAGATTATAAGAAAGATTTTGACACGATCTACGAGTATGTTAGCGTGCAATGTGTATCGCGCTTGCTCAAACCGGACGTTTATCTCCCAAGAATAAAGGGTCAAAAATTAGAGCGACACATACGTTCAGATTTGGAGAGCTATATGCGAGAGGGAGAATTGGTTTGGTCTCATTTGTATATATGCACAATAATTTACACACTTCATGAATGCACCAACTATAAAACATTTTCACATTTTGTCACTTTTTTTGCTACTAAAATGTATGTCATTGAAACAAGTATGTCATGTTATTATTCATTTCAAATCATTTCAATTCAATTCAATTTAACTTTTATTTATTTTCTTTAAAAAACATTAATGTAGAATGATAAAACTATACCATATCATTTATTATAATATATTACGATAGAAAGTGAGATGAGATGCTGCTTGTTTTAGGCACGTTTTCATGAATCTAGATGGCTGTTTGGGAAAAAAAAAATTAGTTGATGAAAAGACACAACAAATGAATAAATGATATAGTTTTATACTAAAATGTAGATTGAAGTATATAGTGTGGAAAATATGATTTATTAGTATCAATTTACAATCCATATTTAAATTTTCCTTTGTTTCACTTTCTGGAAACTGGACTGTATCAGTCTCATCTGGATGTGAAATGTGCAGTCTGATTTCTCTGGGAACTTAAGATTTATGTGGATAATTAACAAGGACATTTACATACTGTACATACTTTTCCTAACAAATAAACATTGAAAGCACATAAGATGCATGTACAATGCATGATTAACAAGGGCACATTTTATTTATCATTATATTAAATTGTGACCCTCAAAGAGCTGTTTCCCTACTACTGCTACTACTACACTACAACAACAACAATAACAACAACAACAACAACAACAACAATTACAACAACAACAACAACAACTTCTTCTACTGCTACTACTACTACTACTACTACTACTACTACTGCTATTACTACTACTACTGCTACTTCTACTTCTAGTGGGCAGAACTGTCGAATTACACAACAATTTGCATATGATAGCTAGCTTGTAGTGTACAAATGTGGAACTCCATAATTCACATTGACATTGTGGCATCGGTCACATTTGAAATATATCACAGAGATGTATGTATTTTTTACGTCATTCCTTTTGCTGTAAATGTTTTCTTGTAATGTACATAACATGGAGCATCTATAGAGCAATCATGTACATACTAGATTAACATAGATGAAGAGTCAAGTTTAATTTTGGGATGTGATAATTTATTACTTTTTCGTCTACAATCACAGAGAATGGGTTAAAATAATTCTGCACTTGTAGAAAGATTAGAGACACCACACAGTTCACGAGCTGCATGCATTTTTGTAGGAATAATTTGTAGTTAATGTTTGTAAGCCAGATTAAAGTGTTAGGAAACAAGATGAGCTCATTCCTTTTTTTTTCTATATTTATAAAAATATCTTTTGTGCAAGACATAAATGTTCATAATCACTACTCACATGCTACACACAGTATTGCTATCATTCCGACACATTCAACTTAAAGACACGGGCTAACATTGTGGAGCGTCAAATTAAAAAATTGTCAAATTTTGCTATCTGAGCTACATAGTAGTGTTTGAATGGACAAATAAGCACCCTAGAACACAAAAGTGTGAAAATTTATGCTGCTACTGGCAAGATATGAATAAATAAACAATAGATACTCGGGCCAAGTACAAGCTAGCCTAGATCTACACACAGTAAGTCTATGGGAGGAAACGGGTAAGTGAATCCGTTCAACTTACGAACTTCATTATTTTAGAGCACTAAATAATCATATTGAAATACACTTTTTGTTCCAGGCTTCACTTTTAGACCTTATCAAAGACACTAGTAGCATGGGGTATCATGTAGCTCAGATTTTTTTAACTGGAAACAATGTTATACAATGCCTTTAAGGTTAAAGACATACAGCCCAAGCACATAGTTTGGGTAAATGATGCAAAGGGTAACGAGAGAGCGAGAGAATTAATCTTGTTCTGGGTCGTGTGTTTCGGCTGAAATTATCATATACTCATGAATATGTTTTAAACACTTTGGCATTTTTTGCAGAAATAATGACAAAAAAGTCAGCAGCCTTCCAACATCTTTGGTGTGGAAAATGAAATAGAGGCGTAACAGTGATATCACTTGCTTGGTAATTTAAAAATCACATAGGGCGATTCCCGTGCGTGTCGTACGGGAGCATTTTGACAAACGAATTGTTCTGGTCTCTTGCTGAATGCTTGTATGCAATGAAAGATTTGTTTGTGGTAATTATAAAGACGTACTAGTGGGTAGCCTTGTGAAAAAATGGACAACCAACAAAAATTTGTTTGTTTATGGGTGAATTAGAAGGTCAAAATGTCGGCGTGTCGTTAAGCGGGAGCGCAGTGGGGGGACCAGATGGCAGAGATGGGTCCCGGTACGATCACACACATTTTGACGCACCCCCTCCCCCCCCCCCCCCCCCCCCCCCCCCCCACCCCCCCCCCCCTTCCCCCACCCCCCCCCCCCCCCCCCGCCCCGCCCCCCCCCACCCCCCCTAAAATTCAACCATAAACGTTGGTTGTCATTTTTTCACAAGGCTACCCACTAGTACTTTATAATTACCACAAAACAAATTGTCTTTCCTCAATTGTTTGGATAGCAGATTGAAAAATGGTGTGAAAATGGCCAATTTTTTTAGCACAGAATCACCCAATATGTCACTATCAGCGTGTTTCTATTGAAGCTAGTTTTCCGGAATGAACCGGCTAATGGAGTAGAAGATCTCAATAGAAACAGACCTTCTCCGCCATTATCCGTCTTTTAGTGGAGAAAGTTTCGCCGGTATTTATCCTACTTTTTGCAGGATAATAGCGGAGAAAGATACCGTAAGACGTCAATAGAAACAGCCGTCAACTGGAATCAACCGGCTGATGGAGTAGAAGAGCCAATAGAAACAGACCTTCTCCGCCATTTTCCGTCTTTTGCCGGTGAAAAAACGGAAATAAACAAAACCATGTGATCAGAATACATGACCCCTGGCTGTAGCACGCGTGTGTTTGATTGAACATGAAATTTGACCTAGCGCGTCCCACAATACCTTGCGGCAACCCAGGTCAACGGACTCTTAGCCGGTAATCGTACGATCCCGGTAGGATCGATCGTGCTTTGCGGAAAACGCAGTTCAATAGAAACAGACCTTCTCCGCTGTTAGCCGGTTAAATTTTATCTGGATAAATACGGTAGGCTCAATAAAAACACGCTGTATAAACAATTTTCAATATGTTTTGATGTTATTTTCTGATTCTCATCATGACGATTCAATATTTTGTGAAAGATTGATGACAGTGTTGTCTGAGCTACCAAAACAACATTTGAGCATCAAAATGACATACTGGTGATTGCCTAGTATAACTACACATTTGTGATCAGAGTTAAAATGGCAGACAGATTTTTCATGGATGATACAACTATTGATGGTATTATAACACCAACTGGCGACTGTATGTATGTATATGTGTATGTGTAGGTTGAATATCTCTCGTTAACATGAACTTATTTGTGTACCTGCTGGTATACTGCAAAAATGTCTTTCACAAACAGCAAATATATGTTTTCAGAGAGAATAATGTCTTGCAGAATTTTTGTTGTGCTGTATAATAAGGAAATATGTGTGTTGTTGAAATACGTGTATGTATGTTAACATATTTTTCTTTCTTATACCATTTGTAAGAAGTTGTATTAACCTTGCATCATAATATTTTATATTCTGTAGTCATGTCATACACCTGTGATGTAAAACATAGAGTATCAAAAAAAAGTAGACACTTAGAAAAAAATTTATTACACAGAAATTTCATGATCTTCAGATTATTTTTGTATATGAATATTTTACCTTGGATCTAAGCTATCTGATGACACTGTTGGTATTTAAAGTATTTCACGCATGAGTGGGCACAACCCACTTTTGTCCAATCGGCCAAAAATGCATTTGCGCACAGAATTGTGTTCTTATAGTCAGTGTTTAATGCCTCACAGACCGGTGCTGCAGAAGCTCGCAACTGATGTGCACAAGAATTGAATTCTCAGCATGCTCAGAGAAGAGCTAATATCAATTCTGTGACAAGAAAGACAAAAATAAAGCAATGATTCAGATACACCATCCCCAAAAGGAAGTTTTTTTTTAATAATTTGTTTTCTAAGTGTCTACTTTTTTTTTTGATACACACTGTATTGATTAGCCATTATAATATAATATTATAATATTGTTTCTTTCTTCTGTTTTACTGCCCAACATCCCGGCATGGAACCAACGGGGTAGGTGTGTTGTGACAATGTCAATGCGGTTGAGGATGTATTACCAAATCATGTGTAAATCCCTGTTTAGTCTCATGGTACATTGTCGTTTCATTTTATATGTGACATAAAATCAAAAAAGTTTAGAATTACATCAAAATTCCCCTTGAAATGAGGTTCCATGCAGAGAGAGGCAATATGTTCTGAAATGTTATGGTGTGAAATCAGTACGTTGGTAAGGGGACTTTCCCTGAATAGGAGTCTTCCACGTTTAGTTATGAAGCACTAACAACCTTTTTTTACATCACAGAGTGAAGATTATGTGTGTAGTAATGGGATGTATTTGTAAGTTAAATGGTGTATGTTTTCATACAAATGTGCTGAGGCTGGTTTCTACAGATACAGTGGAACCTCAATATAAAGAGGTCGGATATAACAAAACCCTGTTATAACAAAGTGATTTTTTTCAGGTCCCAGCTCTTTATATTTCTTTGTCTTTGGACCCTGATATAGTGAGGAACCTGATGTAAGAAGGTAATTGTCATGGTTTTTAGGTCCTTGTTATAACGAGGATCCCCTGTATAATGACCCTTGGGGTTATTACGTTTGTGTACACAGACTGAAGTCCCTTATAGAAGACTTACGGCAACCAGTGATTTGAATGCCATTTCATTCCTATTAAGTAACAATTACTACTATTAAGTAACAATTCATTTCAATTCTGATGAGCACCTTACCATTCTGAATAGAAAGAATCCATTATGGGGCCCAAAAATGAGCCATTCATGTCTCGCAATTCTGTCTATACAGGGTGGCCCAGAAAGAATGCTACACATGCGATCGCTAATTTCTTCAACATCGTTTGCAAT
>JZLH01S0597430.1:47219-57436 GCA_001188425.1 Eucidaris tribuloides
CATTATTATAAATGTACTCCCAAAGAGTAATCGACTAGTATATGGCAATTGGCATTTGTTCTTGACATGCTGCAGAGCACACAGTCAAGATGAATAAAAAATCCACACCAACACGACAAATTGTGAAAATGTATGGTCATCCATTTATACAAACTGACTCCAAAGAGATCAGATAGTAGGCATCATTTTGTTGCAAATGTTGGTCCATCAGTGGATTATGCATCGCCAAGGAAGAGACACAGACACGCAAACTACGACAGTCATGTACAAAGTGGACGGCGGATAGATTTTGAGAAAATGAGACAGGTATGTATGGATGTCCCTGTAGGCCTGTTTTTCATGGATGTGGTGTTAAATGAATGTCCTTTGTACCCATTTTCCGTGCAGTTGGGGGGGGGGGGGAGGGGGAGGGTTTCGCAAATGGCACAATAAATGCCCCCAGGAAGAAAAGTGCCTGAACACTAATAGGCACTCTGTTTAAACAACAATAAATAGAATGAATTGATAAATAGATATATTGAATGAAAAGCAACAGTAATTTGTTGCACTTGCATGTGAATTACATGAGCAGGCCTACAACCCCTTTTCCATTATCAATGTCCTTGTAAATTATGTATTAAATATTTAGAAAAGACTGAATGTACAAAAAGTTATCAATTGATTTAATGACTTATTCAATACAGACCAATGTGTTATGAATGTGTAGATTATTGAATCTGTAGGGCCTACATGTGGTAACAAATGGTCATGCCCTGTGACATACAAGAACATGTGAGGTAATGACGTATTATACATGTACATTTTACTGTCTTTCCCTAGAGATTTACACTGCACCCTCACCCTTCCTTCATAAAGGCAGTTTGCTTGTGTGTGCATTTTCTCTCTAGGACTGGGCAATGATGGTTACATGGTTACACACTGTAGTGCAGTTGCTATACTGTAGCTTGCAAATGTAACTTTATGCCTGTCAATAGCTCTGCTCGAAAGCTGAGGCAATGTGTGTGCAATGAGCCTATCTACTCAGCAAGGATTAAATCTATTTTGGCAAGGGAGTGATCTGTATCATGGCACACAGGAAGTACCCATTGACCTACCCACTATTGGCTAGCTTGGGCAAGACGTAGACTACGCCACACTATTTTTTTTTTTATTTGCCCTTCTACTCACCTGCAAATTATTAAAGGGTTAATACAGACCTCGGATTATGCCCTAAAATTTTCTGGAGCTCACCTATGTCATTTATTTCATTATGTGTTATTAATTGGAATATGAGATATAGCTGCAGATATTATGTCACAGACTATAACCAGTAAAGATAAGAAAGGGGTGAAAAATTTTACCCTGCCTTACTTTTCACAGGTACCCTGCATTATCTTTCACAGGTAGGCCTACATTTATTGCAAAGATTTTTAATGAGGCATTAGGCCATAAAATTGTTAAGTAATTGCTGCTTGTTAAAAAGTAAATACATACGCACTCACTGGGCAATAGAGTGCCCCTTAAACCATACATGCAGTACTTGGGGAGGTGTGGTGTGCAATTTGATGTAGCAGCTCAATTAGTATCCTCATAGTGGAAATCTAACTCTTTAAGCTGCTGAGTTTAAAGTCACATTCTGTTATGCAATTCATATTAACATAGCAAAACAAGCACAATCCCCCCCCCCCAAAAAAAAAAGAAGAAGAAGAAGAAGGGAATGTGACCAGATAATATTACATGCAAGTGGTATGCAAATGAGCATTTAGGCATCAGCCTATTATCCTCCAACTAGTACTACGCAATACAAAGACTACTATGTCACTCTAATTCAGTATGTGTGCAATGTAACACTAGGTCGTATTGGTGTGGTAAGACACCAGTAGGTCAGCCTCGGCCCAATTTGACATTGGCTAGGTAAGAGTGAAGAGTGTCTGAACTCTGAAAATGTTGCCCCAAAATATTCCCATATTTTCATTTTTCTGAAAAGAAACAAGTCGTGACGATAGTTCAATTTATTCTAGTTGTGCTTACTATTGTAGGGGCCTACTGGCTACTTGTACTGTACGCACAAACTGCACAGTACAGTAATACAGTACAGTACTACAGTACAGTACAAGTCTGTGATACATGTTAAGTTAGCAATCAGTATGCAGTTTAAGTTAATGGCCTTTGTTACACTGATGTTGTGGCATGACAGAACACTTGTAGGTCAGTATGCTGCCAATTTGATAAGGAAACCTTATAAAACCAATGTGAAACACGTAGATCAATTAAACAAATGGTTCATATTAAGTGAATTTACTGCTGTAGTTTGTCCCGTCACACATCATTAGCTTGATAACTGATTAACAAAATAAAACAACAACCAAAAACAAATGAGTTTGCTTTGTGCTGTGTATTATAATGCAAGCACTGTAATTTGTAAGGCATACTTCTTTGATATGCATGCCTGCATGCTGCCAGCTAGTCTCTCGCTCTCAAACAGAGCCTGTAACCTGTAGGCCATCTATTTCAGGTTCCACTGCTCAACTTCCTGAATTGCAGTTTGAGGCTAGCAACTCATGAGTTCTTTGTCTGCTCCATCAGCTGCTGCCTGCCTGGCTTGCATGTGTGACCCTGCCTCTTTCTCAGTGCATGGAGCTTTAAAGTGGGTGTATTCAATGATCCGTGCATTACAATGCACTGATCAGTGGATTTGGGCTGAGGGATTTTCCAGAATTGTTTATTTTTATTTTTTGTGGGGCACAGTACATATTGCCAAATCAGTTTTATATTTAACTGGTAATATTTTTCTTAATTTTTGTGAGAAGTACAAGTTGATTAGCCTTACAACTCCCTGGCCATAAATTTAGTACAATATTAGTAAACCTCGATATTCAACCCCCCCCCCCCCAAAAAAAAAAAAACAACCAAACAACAAACAAACAAACAAAAGGAACTAACTTACATGTACCTTATGTGAGGTCAGACTGAATTTTTTCAGTGCAATTTAAGGATATGATCATTATTGTTACAGACTGTAGCCCTATAATGAAGTTATCACTTCTCTAATAGTGATTAAAATTCCTTTTGTGATCATATTATCATTGCAATATGATTACAATCTACATTGTTGCTCCTGTTGCCATGATCATCCAGAGTCGTATTGCGGTACATGTACAATTGTACATGTAGTTTAATTATAGCTCATTTGGAAGTAAAATAAATAAATAAACATGCAGTTATACAATACATACACACATACATATACATACACATACATACATACATAGATATACATATATACATACATACATGCATACATACATACGTATGGACAGACAGACATGCACACATGCGCGCATACACATAGGCCCTACATACTGTATGGCATGCATGAATACCGGTAACAAGAAAATACATAGGGTTGGAAATAAACAAACTAACTCAAATATGTAAAGTGATATATGTTCATCCCCTTAAATTTACTCAGCATGACAAATGTTACAAGTATTGGGAAGGATGTTTCATCTGCTGGTGCTTTGGGACTTTGGCAATGAGCCCATCAACAACTCCCAGGCATTTTGTAAGAGTACTACACTGCTCGACTGCTGTGAATTCAAAGCAATGGGTTAGCGATGATAGCCAGTGTATACATGACAAGGCTATGCCTGCATACCAGATATAGCACTGCATCTCTGACACATCATCTGTTGAGCATTGAACCTATGCCAAGGTCCCATTGCCTGTGTGTGTATTAATGACCAAATTGGCAAACTGCCAGGCTGCCAAAGTTGTTTTGTACAATTTTCATTCTGGCGTCTGCTCTTGTTTCCATTTACCCAGTTGAAAAATTGTTTTCATGTTGTCTCAGTGGGTAGCATATTTTCAGAAATGAAATACAGTTTACCGCTTCACTTAGTTTCCCATGAATACAGAGTCATCTTGTAAATAGCCATTCAGAAAGAGTGATTTATTCTGTTTCATTTGATTGTAGTGTGAGTGAGGTTTGTTTTTGTTTTGATTTGTCATTGTCTAGATTATATGCAAATCCACTATAATCTTATGCATTGTTGTCAGAAGGAAGTATATTGAACCATCTGTAGCTTGGTGATCCTGCATAGACCTCACACTACAGAGTACAGTATGCTCATTTACTTTTCCTATGATCGGTTACAATTTATTTGTACACTGTGCGAGGTATTTGGGACAAAATTTTGTTCTGTTATAATCATTTATTCAATACTAGATGAAATTATTGAATTTCCAATCAAGGTCTTTTTTCAAGATTTTGTATGTTGCAGTTTGCTCATGAATACTGAAAAAAAATCAGATATTGATTTTTGTTTTGTCTGTACAGCCTTTGATAGTCAGAGCTGTACACTGTAGGTGAGTTCTTTTCAGCACAGCGAAGGTATTGTAGTCAGTCACTATATTGTAATGCAGAAACCTTGAATGCATTTGAAAGCTATAAAAAAAAAAGGGAAAGATAATGTAAAAGAGAGGACTGGTTCAACTTCAATGCTATCAAAATATTTACAGTAGATACGGTCCTGAAAGATTTCAAGTACAATTAACATGGAATCACCCAGTCTTGAGTTGTCTAATGTGTGACTGTTTTTATCAGAATTTTAGCCTTGTTCTTCTGTTTTGAGTTAATTTCTGACCAGTGTGTGTCAATGACCTATAGGTATGCTCAGGTACTTCAGTTACTCATTGTGGACTTTGTATTTTTTTCCATACTGAAAGCTTCAGGGTATTACCATTCAATTTTGGTTTAGTGTTGTGTGCTGAAGAGTTTGATCCAGCCTATGTATTCTCTGGAAATTGTGGTGGACGTGGACAGGATTTCAGCTCGTTTGGAGTGCTGCCAGGATTGAATCCACCCTGAATAAAATTAGCTCATTGAACCAAACTCTGCATAATATCCTGTGCTTGCTGCTGCCAGCCTGCCAGATGGGGATAAAGGGGGATAAATTACTAGCTTGTTAGATACGCCAAGAGTTGACTCTATGCAGTGTTTAATTATTCTTTCAATGCACCCCGCCTCCCCTCAACAAAAAGGAGTAGGATATAATTTTGTACCCATCGTTAAATTTCTAATAGTCATCTTGACAGGACAATACTGATATACTTCAGTATCTGCTGCCCTTATTATGATATAGTACATGGAGTTAAAGAAAATTTGTTGTATAACTTTCCTATAAAAGGTGGTATATCATATTTCCTTCAAACTGTATCCATTTCATCAACATTAATGTTGTGGGTTGTGTGGTGATTTATCTGTACTGAATTATATAACCCGACTTTGGATCTTATGACAATCCCCAGTGCTCTATTAATGCAACCATTGAAATAATAGTACCAGTAGTGTTTTGAAAAGTTGAGATGGACCTTTGGAAGGCTGAAATGAAAATATACACTGTTTATTAAAGTGATTTTAGGTAGTTAGAGTGATGTTAGCAACTCTAACAGGGACAAAATAGATAAAAATAATACACTGCTATACATATAATAATAATGATAAATATGGTGATGATGATGATAATAATCACAAATAACTGCTTTAAAGAATATTTGAGACGGTATATATAAGAAACAATGTTGAGTATTGACTTACAGTAGTATGGAATTGCTTGTGTGATTCCTATAAGACAAATGCCAATGCAAGGGCTCATGTAATTACATGTAGGTACAAACTTGTCTTAAATAAGCGTGATTTTGTACAAACATTACTGTATGCATGTGAACATGTTCACAGATGTCTCCTTTGCATTTTATATTAACTATTCTTTGTTGTTTTATTCCCTCTTTCTATAGAAAATGCTAACGAAAAGACACACAATTCATGGCCATGGAATTAAGGCATCAAAATTTGTTCGTATTAAGGTAAGTTACATACGGTATAAACAAATTGACATTCACTTCATTGAGTTAATTATTTAGTTATTTATGTATTTATATATTTATTTATTTATTTATATGTTTATTTATTTATTTATTTATTTATTTATTTATTTATTTATTTATTTATTTATTGGGGAGGGATGGGCTAAGGTAATGTTTGTTTATGTTTGAGAAACATGTACATCATTACATCAGCCATCCTCCTATTGCAATCAAGCTAATTCATTAGTATTACAAACAATGTTATCACAGATCAAAGTAACAATACACTTTCCATGCATGAATGGATTAATTTGCGCATGCATGGGTGTATATAAGCAAACACAAGGTACACAAACTGGTAGGCCTATTGCTTACAACTCATATAATATGCAGTAGGATTGAACTTTGAACTGTGGGTCAATTTGCTAAATTCATTACGCAAAAGCAAGGAAGTGTTCCTAAAAATCTTAGTTATTTCTCACAAAGAGTTGAACACTAATCATTAGACCGAGTATTTGGAGTGAAAATATTTTAGAAATTCAGAATTTCTTTTGACAAGAGTGAATACAACTAGTCATTTAAAAAATGAATTGACTACCTGGAAAGAGAAAGGACTGTGCTTAGTGACCAACAACAGTTCTGTTGTATGTTATTGGCACTACTGGTTGAAATTGTACAGTATTTTTTGTATTTTTCATGGCTATGGGATTTTGTTTGCAAGTCGATTGATTTCCACTTGAACAACAGATCCCACAGCAACAATGGTATCCTAATATGAAAACCCTGTGGGTAATATTGGGATATGGGCTCTCAATTGTAAATTGCATTAAGCTTCAAAAATGCGCACAAGTGTACCGTTTGTTAGATTAACTTGTAACTCTGAATATCATTTTACCAATTTGAGTGAAAATGTGAATTGCAGTTTCACACATACAGACACACAGACACATACATGTAGGCCTACACAGAATTATTGCAACACAATTTCTTTGGTGTTCTATATCACTTTTTCATTTCCATAAATTTATTACGCGGAAATGTTGACTGAAGCGTGATATGGTAGACATCCACTTCTGGAAAAAAAAAGAATGAATTTTCTTTACTTGTTGTTGACACTAGATGTGTGTTTGCTGTTTTCCAACTCCTTGTGTTACCCCCTCCTCTTAGAAATAAACGCAGATGGTAAACATTATAATGCCATCAGGAGCGCTGTGGAGAAATCACTGTGTAAATTGAGGCAGACAAGTATGTGGGATTGGCAGGTGTTGTGAGCATCATTTCCAGGCTTGTTTTCTGTGCAGGAAATTGTTATAAATGCAACCTGTGTGCACATTCGTGTGTGTAGCTTTGATCTAATTATGACAGTGTATAAGGTGATCTTGTGTCCCTTGCAGAAGGAATTGGAGTTCACAGGAAGAGTAATTTCTTGACCAATATTTTTTAAACTCGTGATGCTAGTCTTGATGGAGACTCCAGTTGCGAGCAATGCAGGCAAATGGTGGCTCAGGCTACTAAATTACTTCAAGGGCTGTTTTGATTTCACTTTTGTTGTTATTATGACATTTTTATCCATTTACTTCTGTGTAATTGTCATATCGTCGCTGGGCTGTTAAAACCTTGTATCTCCAAAAAAAAAACCAAAGTTTTCAGGAGAGTGAAAAACATTCTTATTTTAACAAATTATGTGCATAGGCTATGTTATTTGAACATAGATTATGTTTGATAATCAAATATACCGGTATGTTTTAAGATATGCAACTCATGTAGTTATTTGAAAATGAAAATGCCTTCAAGTTCACACAATCAAACAAAGCCATTTTAACCAAATTTTAAGATACAAGGTTTTATCAACCCAGCGACGATATACAACTTTTACATTTACATAAATGCATACCGCACATGCATATAATTTACATACACCTGCATGTAGGCCTACATTGTACTTTGATTTGGGATTGGTAATCAATGTGTGATGAGGTACTTAAACTAATTGCACATCAAATCTACATCAACAGACCATTTACCAAAAATTAGAAATGGCTCAGATGGATAAAGTGTACCGGGAAATGGGGAAAGTGTAGGCCAATAGTGTAATTACGGCTACGCTACAATGCTGCATGCCATCATGCACACATATTGTCAGCTATTCATAGCAAATTTTAATTGAGCAGTTGTAGCAACTGGGACCATTTGCCTGCAGCATGCATGATGCATGTCCATTGGTACAGCAGCTACTGAAAATAAAATGTGTTTGTCTCACACACTTTGAGTGTAGTGAAAGTTATTATAATGTTCTTTATTACGCTACACACCTCATACTTCTTGTATTGCATATTTAACTTAAAATTGCTTCTTACTAACACTGGCCGGAGGATAGTAATTAAAAACAGAATATGTGCAAATGTGCAATAAATTGACTGAAAAGCAATTTCCTGCAAATAGATGACTGTAGCCAAAGGGGAAATTGAAAAAAAAATGGACATATTTTCTTGGGTTATGTTGAAATGCATTCCCCACTCTCTCCATTATGGTTGAAATTTGATTCTATGCATGTGTGCCTGTCCAGGCTAAAATAGTGTAAGGAACATGGAAGTGAATTAACCAGGGAACAACTCCGCTGTGGGTGCAGTAATAAAATCTGTAGTTCATTTATTTATGGTAAACCTTAGAGTATTCTGCAATTTTAGTTGCTTGATTGAGTTGAGGAAGCTGGCTGTATGCATTATACAGTTTGTCGCCAATGTCTGTAAATCAGAGTTGAGTGCCTCTAAACTCAAATTAATGATTTAATGTAAAGCCTTGGACTCATGTTGGGGAAAGTTTTGTCATTAAGTGCAAAGTGCATAAGTGTTAAGTTGTTATATTAGTATTTGAATGGATATTTGAATAGATATTCTAAATCCGTGTATATAAAATAGTATAGGTTTATTTATGCTCTTTAATTTACAGAATTTGTAGGATAATTTTGTGCAACAGTTTATGATTCAGTATACATGTAGGTCTGTTGGCTCATAATATGATTCGTAGCTTTAACCATATTTACAGCCAGGTGAGGTTCAGATTTGGTACTGGGAACTGTAGACCCTTGTATCAATTGTGAATGAAAAAAACGGGAGGTGTTAATACCTCCCAGATAAATACCTTTGGTATTGATTTACATGTTCATGTGAGAACCAGTAACTATTGTTGGATTTGTCATGGCTTGCTCAAGAACATCAAGATAAATTGAGCAAAACTTTGAAAGGTTGAAGGGGTGCAGCGGCAGGTCTGGGTGCTTGACCTGAATCTTGTTTTGGCATCAGGTCACCCAGGAATGACACATATTAAGGTAATCATGTCCTCTGGTGGGAGCCCATCATCACTGGATAGTACCTTAGTGGGTCCCTCCTCCAGGCGATGACATCTTATCCCCTCTAACTGAATGCAGATGGCACTGAGCCTAAGGTAATCAGGGCTCCTAACAAACAAACTCTTAAAGGGACAGTAGCTACTGTACTGATCACAGTGGCTCGAAAACTGTGTTGCTTCCTTCGCTGAGTAGCTGAAGTCTCCCAGTTTTCAATAGTATCATTGAATTGTATTACATAATTCAGCTTAATCCGTTCTTCTTAAGAACAATGAACATCAAAGTCATTCACATACTGTACATATTGTCATCAAAGGACCAGATCTTGGGTGCATTAACAACAATAATATGGCTTTGAACTTAATGCTAAATACCGTAGTGGTGCAATTTGGAGTAAAGCAAGTAAAGAGGTGTAGCATTCTACAATTCCTCATACAAATCATACAACAGGAAGTTGAAAATTCTAAGTGCTTATCAATCCTTTTGGTCTAGCTCAACTTCAGAATAGTGGCTAATAGCCTGTCTATTTCCAATGAGTAATATCATGTCAGTTATCCACTAACCAGAAGCAATGGGTACATCTCATCTTTTGATTAACTTAAGAATAGTCCATCTCTTCTAAGCAGCCAAACTTGTTTACCAATACCAACATTATGTACTTGGCTGCACTTAGAAGTGTCACACAAACAGCACAGTTTATCACATGATAGACTGCTTACAAAAGTTTCCTGTGGGTTTTTTTTGTCAGTAGGTCTCTATATATTCATCTATCTAATTATGCACCTCAAATAATATCATCTAATCTTGTTTCAAACCTATTTCGAAAGTTGAAAATACCCTTTTCACAAACTCTGCTTTGAATTACACATTGCCAAATGGTGTTTTCCATCTCAAATCTTTTGTATGAAACTTAAATTTCACATAACAAGGTGGTAGTATCAGTTAATGGCTTTATCAGTAGGGACTACTTCCCTGTTTTTTGTGTGTAAATTATGTAGATACTAGATGTGATATTGAATTACTC
>JZLH01S0597430.1:87568-98936 GCA_001188425.1 Eucidaris tribuloides
TGCATTAAATGCTGAATAGAAGGAATTATAATAGACCCGTGCCCTACAGCTCGGGATGCCTTGTATAGTTTCAGAACTAGCCTACCCTCCTACTATAAACCCTACTATTTTCAAAATGCAGGTGAACATCCCTCACATTGTGTAGCATCATGTTTGCCAGCCGATAGAATTTATTGATTAAAGGAAATTCCTGGAAGTTGTCATGGCTGATGCGGGTCAGAATGTGCCTCCCTGTGGCTGCAATTGCCATGATCTCATTTTAGTGCTGTACTTGACTATCACTTTCAGGGATCTCTACGGGCGGGCCTAAATAATTTTTGCATAGGTGCATGTGTGAGTGAGCAGGTTTTGGACATCGTCATAGAACGTATCAAGGTTCGACTGTACATACATCTTATGCCCTTTTATAGGCACTTCAGAAGTTTGATAAATTTGGAAAAGAATGAAAAAAGATCTATAATGAGAGATTTATTGATTGGTAGGATAATTAATTGCTTTTACACAAAAGACTTAAAATGTAATTCTATTTGATGGAATAGTATTGCAACACTTTTAGCTATCTAATTTGCAGCCAAAGTAATAGCTAGACTTATTGCATATTTATTTTCCATTAGCTTTGTATTTGTCTGTTTAGTTCATGGTAATTAATTTTTACATTATCATACTATAACATTATTACCCAAAATCGTAGCAGGGATATGCAACCAATTAGATTTTTAAAATGTCCATGAACATAAATTGCATTATCTCTTTAATGGGTACATCTGATTACATAAAGTGTATTAAGCTAGAATGTGATACTCCCCTATTACATATCTCCGTACGGGAAGATAAATGACCATTAAATAATAGGACTAAGAATCATGTTGCCCGGAGTAATGCTATCTCTATCAGCTGAAGTGACATCCTTTGGTTGTTGCTTCACTATTTGGAGAAGACTAGTGTAGATATTGGTTTACAAGTAACTAAATTTGACATAATCAAAGACAATTCTCCCTTCTTCATGTTGTAAACCAAATAATGTACATGTAGTGCATGATAAATGTAACTTTAAGAAAGAGGTAAATAAGATGCTTGGTTACAGCAAGGAGGTAGAGCTTGTGTTCACAGAAGCTTTGTACGTGCCAGCGGAGCACGAAAGGCTTCTGCGAGCCTTTCTTTTGTATGAAGTGCACGCATTTCGCATTGTGTACTTTACTACAAAAAACATTCATTTGGAAGTGTGCATGTCCCCAAAGACATTATGTAAATACTCGAGATTAAAGTAGCGCAAAGACGGGAGGAAGGCTACCGGACAATTTAAAGCATGCCTGGGAGGTACCTAATCACTAGCCCATACATGATTGATGATAGAGTAAAATTACTTGAGCAGGGAGAAACATGGAGCACGAAATGAATTCATCTTCCTTGGAATAAAGATGCGGGTTGGATTCAGCAGCATCCGCCGCAAGGCACTTCCCCGATACGGATCATGCTGCACAGTACAGTGCTGCATGTGCTTAGTTCTTATCATACCTGATCAGCGTACATGTAGTCTAATTCCTCTACCTAATCTTCTCCTGTATCATTCCATATTATTGTTATTTACTTTTTACCACTGGGTTCTGTCTCTGACGTGTCATCGAATATGCCTGCCTGCAAAACGATGACAATTTTCCGTCCCATGACAATGAAAGTCTCTAGAGGAGCAATTATGTGCGTGAATAAGTGCGAAATTAAATACTCTGTGGCTGCTGGAGATTCAGGACCTGCAGGCGAATGCAACACGGTTCAGGATTTCTATTTGCTGTAAATATGTCACGTGGCAGTTGGCAGTTGAAGAAGTAGGCTTTCATCAACACACTCATATAATTTAACTGCTGTATAGGGTTGCATATTTGTCCTAAATAGCACTCAGTACGGTTTGTTGATAGTAAGCAAATAATCAACTTGGTAAAGTATGGACAAACTATCACTTCGCGAGGGCGATCTGGATGTAGCTCTTTTCGAAGCGAAGCGAGGAAGATAGCATAAAATTAAATATTTATACATTCGGATCGCCGAGAAGTGATAGTTTGTCTCATTGCCTTGAAACCAAAAGTTGATTATTTGCTTATATATTCCACATCGAAAACTATTTAACCAAAAAAACACCAAAAAGGATGTAGCATTGCTCTTTTAAAAAAATACATTTGGGCTCAGAATATGGAAATACGCCCCGACCAACACCTGGCTGCGCGCATCAACCAGGGGCGTCGACGTTCGATTTGCGCGCAGCCGTGGCGCGTTAGCGTACATGCATGTTGCGTATTGCGCTCACGAAATACGCGCACCTGCGAGATGGTTTAGTACTTTTTTGTTTCGCGCTGATGCTCTTTACACACAGTCCCAAAACGGTCAATTATCAACATTTTGAGTTCGCCGCGAAATAAAAAGTGCGCTTACACTCGGACTAATCAATTTAACTATCTATTCGAGTGATAAGCGAACTTTTCTTCTCGAGTGATCTGACGGGAAACTATGCTCTATCAACGTGACCAACTCTTGGCCAGATCCTATAGCAAATCTTAGTATGTGGAATAAATAGAATATAATGTATAATACAATTCGCGTAGTGCGCAAAGTTTGTTGGCAGACAAACCTTCTTCGCGCTTTGCAAGGGAAGATAGACTAAATTTCCTTAGATTCTTTGCTATCTATGCAAACACTAATCTGCAGGAAACCATCGCAGCCTGTAGCTAGACTTACTGTTCGGGGAATAAAGAGAATTTTCGAAATCCCCGATGTATCGAAGGATAAGGTGGCCACCAGAATAAAAATGGAGATGTGATAATCTGTCTTTGCCTGCATCTATTCATTTCATGGGTATAATAGCTGTGAGTGATAGCTGCTTGATCTCATCCCAGATTGTCAGTTGGCTCGAATTTAGGGTTATCCAAGATGTCAGGTTTTTGTGGGGGTTGCTTAGAAGATTTAGATTCTGTATATTGGAAGAGTGATGGAATAGGGCAAAAGGTCTGCTTCATTCGGACAAACAACCAAAAATACTGTTCAATTATATTCTGTGGCATTTTGAGTAATGGTAAATAAATTATACATAGAATTTACAATGGCCAGTGTTATGGTGTCCTACATGTATGTATAATCAGCTACTGTACATCAAAAGTGCACAACAAAATCCTACATGCTTTTCATCTACCCCCTCCCCCCTCCAAAGGGGGGGGGCTTATGTAATGGGGAAGTATCTTTACATGTTAATATGCTTTGAAAATTAATCAAAATAATAGTAACTATGTTTATTCACACACACATAGTATACACTGTAAGTGTGTAACTATTGTGTATGCTCGTGTACGAACTTGGAAATTATGTAGTAAAATGAGTTTTAAAAGTTTATTTCAAGGTTGAATGGAATAGCACCCCCTTTTGACCAAAATGATGAAAATAGGGGCACCAGTAATCCAGCATTTCCCACAATGCATTTTTCATTGTTCTTATAATCTGTAGTGTAGACTGTACCCCATGCGATCTGCGACAGTGCGTATGTAGGAGCGTATGCCTGTATTTTAAGACTACATGTACTTGTAATTATTCTCCATTCGGTTGAATGGGGCACAAACAGTTGGCCTTAATTCAGAGCAACCAGATCCATCCGGATTTCAGTGTCAGATGTCTGGATTCCAAAATATCTGTCCCGACTGGAAGTTCAAAGTGAAATGAAGGGAAAATCCATTTGTAAATAACAGATTTATGTGTGGGGAAAAAAGGTTTATTCCAAAGTTCTGCATGCTCTAGGGATTGTAAAATGCATACTTATTTTGAATGGAAAAAACCTTTTTGACTCTCTCGACATCAGATTTAAACAGTTACAGATGTGAACCAATCTCCCTATGTTTTGGGTTTTGGGACTCGGTGAGCCCTGACCACCGCCACATTAGCGGCTTGATATGCTTCAACAAAAATACCAGAAATCCGGTCTATTCTCTGTGGCTGTGTCAGCATTAAATGTTAGTCCCCAAAGGTAATTTTGTCTATTCATGTGGGGAAAACTGTTGGTTGAAGTTACTTTTCAAGCACAAACAAAACCTCCCGTGATACTATTTGTGTATCAGATTGGGAAACTATATTATGTAGTGTGTGGTGGGGGGGGGGGAGCTAAAGCAGGGGACAGGATAGACAGTAAAAGTAAAGTTCTGGAATTTCAGACACCATATTCAAATGTTGGCCTAGAAATTACAAAAGATACTTTGATTTTCTGTAGTTAAATTGTGTGATTGAGACAAAACTCAAATACATGTACATGGCAGGAAAAGGATTATATTGTTGGGGGGGGGGGAGGGGAGGGGGAGGGCGATATCCGTACTGCCCAGCCCCTGTGTATGTATGGACTTGTTTTTCTGTGTTGTAGGTTTAGATGAGATGCCTTAAGTTGGGTAACTATGCAATAAACCGGCCATATTATGCTCATTGCTAGGATATACCAGTATATTGATGTGATTACCCAGAGCTTTAACCTCTCTGATGCCCAGATAAGCTTCCAGGCTGAAAATACCCGCTCCAAAGCCCAGCCTAGTATAAACCTGTTATTGTGTTTGTGTGAAGTTGGGCCAAATCGGGGCAACCCAGTTTCAATTGTGTTGTATGATTGAGTAGAGACACCATGGAGACAGGTGAATGCCCAAGGACTAGGGGACATCATTTTGTTTTAAGAGCATAGCAAATATCATCAGCACCAAGCTCACAGTCCCTTTTCTGTAATAACACACACAAATGGACTTGTCTCGTATTTGATCATCTTTTGGACTTGTTTGGGTTGGGATCTGGGTGTTCAGTTGGTATTTAGACAGTGTGGCCCAATCCACTTTGTAAAAAAATATATGCCCCCCCCCCCCCAAGTCCTCCAATCTTTTTGGATCTGTTGTAAATGCTTGTCACCTCTCTAAATAACAGTGACTGAGTAAGTACGTGTTGTGATCCTTACCTCATGCACTACTTCCACTGTCAGTGTATTACTTTGCTTGGATATAATCGCAGTGACTTAATTGCATTACCACGCAGTTGGTGAGATTGTGTGTTTTGCGGGCTGTTAGCACGTTCCCGATGTTTGACTTGAAGGCACACAAAATTCACCCACTGAAAAGAAGAAAAATGTTTGCTAGAGTACTGAAGAGCACTTGGCGTGAATCTTGTTTTCATCCTGGCACTTTTTTAACTGGGATTTGGTGCAGAAAAGAGTAAATTTGTTTGCACTTTAAGACAGACCTAAATCTGTCGAATCATCCCTTTCCTACATCTGCTCTTCCACGAACAAAGACATCTTAAACCTGTCTAATTGTGGGTAGTGGACCAAAACTTCAGGGATAAAATCCAGTGAAAGAAATGTGCCCCAAAATCACAAAAGCTGTAAATAATCTGGTACTGAGGATTTTTTTTTCCAAGTGGCATGTATTTGGTGGTACAAGGAGTATGATACTGGGGAAATGTGTTAAAATGAGAGCAAAGCAAAAGTATTGGTAACACTAACAAGAAGATTTATTTCTTGAATGTTAAAACAACATGAATTTGTTTGTACATGAGAAGATGATTTGTGTACACATGTAGAGTGCTTTCGTAGTGTGTGACTCTGTAGATATCGGCAGTCTCCTTTCGATTTCCATGGTTGAGGCAGGCCATCTTTTAATGTTGACACATGTTTACATTTTAAGACCCAAATGCAATAGATTGAAGATACTGTTTGTGTAATCTGGGAAATACATTTAGCATTTATTACAAGGCTGTACACGTATGTGGGTTACACATGATTGGAGTGGTCAGCAGTTATCCTAGAGTTAAACCGTGACAACAATTATGTAATACATGTATAAGTTGTTAAAATGTTTTGTACCAAAAGCTTTTATGGTCAACTGGCCAAAGTAACATTAACGTGTCATTTGCCGTTAAAACATAGTTTGAGAAATTGCATTAAAAAGGGTTAATAGTGTTAAATGTATTTTGTACATGATTGTAATGGGTTAATCTAAGTATACATGCACATATATGCACATGTATGCAATAGAAACCATTTACTTTAGAGGTAAGATTTAACAATGATCTTTCACAAAACTAACCAAAAATGCTGCTTACAATGTTCTGTTGGGCTGGCACCATACAAGTGGGGCAAAGACTGTGGTGACTGTTTCAAATTTGTGTCAAGGTGATCTTTAAAAAAAATAGAGGATATGGTTTCAAACATTTTCTTTATAAATAATGGGAAGGGGTTTGGGGCAAGGTATAGGTGTGAAAATGACTACATATTTCAGAGAGAATCTAAGGTGCTAGAAAATTCATTAGTTTTCAAAGTTGGTCGGAACAATGTTAACATACTTTCTTCCTTTCTCTTCATTTCTTTGTCTGCAGTCAATAACGCTAAACAGTAACCGAGTGCCGCCGCGCCTGCTGAGTGATCCCAACATCTACTCTTTCAGGTCCCTGTGCAGTATGAACGCCATAACACCGGTGGAGGACCCATCATTGGCAGCGTACTGAAGGGCCCCGCCCCCCATCTCTTCAAGTGAGCGGGACAAACAGACGTGTTGCTGGAGACGTCAGATCAGCAGAGAAGTTCAACGTTTCCAGCCTCGTTGGGATAATTGTTTTTATTTGATAAAACAATTTTTGAATCAATGCAACAGAGATGTTGAAGTCTCTGATTTAGGATTTTAAAAAATCATTTGATAGAAATGTTTCATGTGAACAAAGCCAAGACAGAAACTAAGGGCTTTTGCTTGTACATGTATCATCGACAAATGGTTAACCAAAACAGTATCATACAGGTGGAAGATTTATCTCTTTCAATTTTCATTTATTTTTCTGAAGCAAATAAAAAAAAGATATAAGATGAAATCTGAACTACTCTCACTTGAACATAACACATTATTCAGATTGCTGCACTTGTCTGCTTGACACCCTATATGTACTTCGCCATTGTTAGAAAATGTGGATTAGTTTTTAAAATTTGATTTTTTCTTTTTCTTTTTGATGAAATGATCTTTCATGGAGAGATTATCTCAGGTATTTATATTCTCATCCCTGGGTGACGTTGCTAGTTCTTCCATCAGTTTTCAGCTCTGGGTGAAAATTCTAGGTGATGATGATGAAAATTGTGTAAGAATGTGTGTGGGGCTGCTGTGTCCAGCAATCCAACTTGACTACATATCTGTTCATATCCATAATGACCTCTAGTCACATGACTTGTAGCGATTGATGACCCCTGTCCATCCTCACTGGCAACAACATGTTGAAGCAAAAAAATATGTATAGAAAACAGACAAATTCATGGATTACATTTTTTCTGCCCTTTTGGCACTTTCTAAGCCTTGTGGAAAGGAAAAGCTCATGAATAACAAATGCACTGACTTGTTAACCCTATCTTGTCAATTTCAACAGAAAAAGCATGAGGCTACTCGTCATCTTCAACTTGTAGCACAAAAACAAGTACAATATGTATGGAGCTGAAATTATTTGGTGGTGATGGGTTAGTGCATGTCCAACAAATTAAATTTGGTTCAGTACAATGTGAGTAAAACAGGGGCAAACCCAGATCCAATCCTGAATCTTTCAACACTGAAGATTGGGATAGATATTAAACTGACATCAGGGCATCATAAGCATAGTAATTTTACTTTTATGTGGTACCTCGGTCATTAATATTCTATTGACTGCTCGGCAATCAATTTAGTAAAACTCGTCAATTTCTTTTCCTGTAGTTTGTGCTGCATAATGACATTTTGCCAGAGCTTTTACAATGAAGCAGTAAGTCATGCTTGCACACTGCAGTCTCAAAACTTGGACAAAAGCAATTTTGATATGTTTTACAAAATTGATTGCTTAGCAGTCACTTGTGGCAGAATATGAATGACCAATGTACACAGAAGTAAAATGACAATGCTACCATTTTGTGATATCAGTTTTAGCACATATTTTGAAAGATTAAAGATGGAATCTGGGTCCCCTTATTTTTTCACTCACACTGTATAGCTTCAGTGCCGGATGTTGATTTAACTTTGTCTGCAATCAATCTATGCACAAGATGCTGAAACCTTACTTTGAGAATTGTTGATTGGATATGTGATGCAGATGATTTTCTTGGTAATTCATACTTACGAGATGCTCTAACCTTAAGAATGAAGATAATTGATTTCATATGTGATGCAGATTATTTTCTTGTAATATTATTCTTACGAGATGCCTTAAGCTCAAAGATCGAAGATAATTGATTGGATATGTAATACAGATGATTTTCTTGGTAATTTATTCTTACGAGATACTTAAACTTTAAGTTTGAAGATTAATGACTGGATATGTGATGCAGATGATTTTCATTTTGTAATTGGCAGTTTCCACAACACAATCAATTCAGATGAGACACTTCTTGATTGTGGACACCAGAAAGAGATTAATGGAAAGAAAATTCATTTCAGCAAACCTGTTTTAACGGGACACTTAAGTGAAGATTTAGCACATTTGACTGTTTCTCATCATTGTCCCTATTTAAACATGTTTGATTATTACTACAAATTTATGTAGACCTGTTTCAAGTGCAGACTTTCCATTACATTGATGGATATGAACAGATATGTAGTTATGCAGTAATATTGCTGTGAAGATGGACAGTTATTGATTTGAAAATGTGTGTAGAATGTGTCAGATAAAGGGTGATTCTGTACTGAAAATTTAGATATTTTTAACTAACATTCTCTAGTCGTCTGACCATACTTTAAAAACCTGAAATTACGTTTTATGGCATCTATTTTTAATATCGCTTATGCAGTGGTAATATATACAAGCAGTTAGCTTAAGTGAATAAAATTGCACTTTTTGACATATAGAAGCAAAAATGCTGAATGTCATTTGTGATGCAGATTTGTTTTGTATGATATGCAACTGTTTTCCTCCATTTCATAAAGAAATAATAACTTGCTCCAAAAATCCAGTAATTATTATTGCCTTCTGCTAGTGCTTTGTCATTACCACAAAACAAATATTCATTCCTCCATTATTTAAACAGAAGATTTGACAATGTGAAAATGCCCAAATATTCTAGTATGGAATCGCCCTAAAGTAACGTACAAGAAGCAGCCGAATATACAAGTCCATCTAGTGTTGCACATTTTCACCAGGGGCGACCCTCTTTGGCTTCAATGAAAAAAGGAAAGTAGAAGTTGACAACAGGGTGTTGGTATGCTTATGTACTTGATACGCGAGTGGCTTTAATGCTTAATGTTAGAACTTGAGGGTACACTTTTTGTGTTGTTACATGTATGTTTGTGTGTGTGTGTGTGTGTGTGTGTGTGTGTGTGTGTGTGTGTGTGTGTGTGTGTGTGTGTGTGTGTGTGTGTGTGTGTGTGTGTGTGTGTGTGTGTGTGTGTGTGTGTGTGTGTGTGTGTGTGTGTGTGTGTGTGTGTGTGTGTGTGTGTGTGTGTGTGTGTGTGTGTTGTGTCAAGGTGTGTTTTGTACGGGGCAAAGTGAGGCCACACGTTATGAAGTATGTCAATGACCATGTAGTGTATAATGGTATCCAGTGAGTTATTTTACTAATCATCAATCAGAGTCGTAGCCTTACTGTAACATGTATTTCTATAGACAGAGGTCATGCAGACATGCACTCATATTTGTTTTCATAATTGAAAACGATGATTGTGTCATATAGCTAAAATGCAACATAAAAGTACTGTGATGTAAGATTGGAACATTTTGCAGTATTCCTTTTCTTGTGTTCCGCAAGATCAACACGTTTAACAGTCTTACGTGTGCTGAAAGGAAACAGACTTGATATTGACATGTGGGCTTTAATTGGAAATGCAACTTGAGCTGCCAGCAACAAAGGTATAGAGAACAGTGTTAAATTCATGGTAATTTGTCTTAGGTCACCACGTATCTGCCTACATATGCATATTTCAGAAAACACTGTGCACTCTTGCTGTGAGCCTGTACATATGTTACTAACACATGGGACTTTGTGTGCCAATTATCTTTTCATCTTAACCCATTTAGGGCTGGTCACAAAATAACTTGCATTAAAGGCTATGAGAACTGTATATAACGGCAAACCCAAACCATCTTCATCGGGTTAATGATGTGAAATTGGCAAATGTGAATGCTGTACACACATTTTCATAACCACAGCATGTTCCTTGAAACTGGCTACTGGGTTTTTCCCTGTTGTGTTCTTGATTTCATATTAAACATAATACTGGTATGTTTGATACATTCAATCAGCAGCATGCAGTCCATTGAAAAATGGATATTCATGTATTTCTTGACTGAAAACAAATTGGTAAACCCCTTTTCCACGTCATATTTGATCATAAATCAGAAACAACGGCAAGAAAGTATTTCAAACTGACTCATCATGTGATCTACTTGTGATAATATATAAGCTTATAGTTTCTTTTATCATTGTGGATAAAACATGATGATCTGGACTTGTATTGAAATTTGCAAACTGACTTGTGCACGATATTATTCAGGATTCTAACCACCCAGCAAATTGACAATTATCATTTTTCTTTATCAGATATCTTTGGTGACCAAATTGTTGGCAGCTTAAGACTTGCAACTTCAAATGAGGGTTACATGATAGAATGATAATATTTCGGGTACAATCTCTCATTAAATATATACAATAATACATGTATATATACATGTATGTGTGTGCGTGTGTGTGTGTGTGTGTGTTTGTATGCATGTATGTCACACACAGGAGCTTGTGAACAGCGGATAAGTGTTCTGCAAACAAACAAAGCAATTATCTGGGGCATTACACAGTGCACTTGATATGTTATTGCCTCAGTTGCAATCGGTGCAGCTGCATAACAAAGATTTGCGATACTCGAGCAAAATAATGACCCTGCGCAGGAACAATTACACTGCAATGCAAGGGAAGTTTGTAATGACAAAGTTCAACCACGGATCGTTCTCAGCTTTACCAATGATTTTGTTGGTTAGTCGTTGCATATTTCAGGGTGTCAAGAATTACTTCATTGTGTAATAGACTGTTCCCACCCATGATTTTTAAAAAATTGTAATGGGAATGAAATGCTGTTAGTGTATGTAGTAGGGTAAAGGGTTTCAGATACATTCTGTAAGTGAAGAGTGTTCTGATACTTAAAAGTCGTACACACAAGTGCAGTAATGTCACAAGTTTGTTTTACTAGAAAGCAATGAATGAAACATATAAATGAAATTGTTTTGGGGGTTTTTGTTTGCTTTATAATGTGTGTTGTTGTCCATAGCTGGGATTGCTAACAGAATAACATTTATCTTATGATACTTTCTAAAACTGTGATGCATATATATATATTTATACATTCGTTTTCGTTACATTTTTAGTTTTGATGCTTGGATAAAA
>JZLH01S0597431.1:27900-39969 GCA_001188425.1 Eucidaris tribuloides
TGTTGTTTTTTGAGTCGTCGGCTCTCTAGTTTTATTTTTTTTTTTGGCAGGCAAAATTTTATACTAACTTTACAGAATTGGAGATAGATAAAGTCATAGCATGCACCGCATGATATGGAGTTTTGAGAGTAGTGTGAAACTATTTAGTAATGGAGAAGGGCCGCAATTAATCTGGAACAGGATAGTTAAGAAATTTTGAGATTCTTGCCCGAACCAACAGATTGCACGTGCACTGCAGGGAGTTGACGCCAGGGCATGAGCCAATGCATGCCACCGGCGACCGTGTGTTGCCCGCAGCGTGGTAATGTACGCACTGTTGAATTGATAAGCTCGCTCCCCTATACTGCTTTTCTGGCAAGTTTTATCGGGGGATAAAACTTGCAAAGCTAAAATAAACGACAAATTAACTAATTTATAGGCCTCTGACTGAGGGTAAGTATCACAAGTACCCCTTATTTAGGCTGTTCTTTATCCCGCGTCGCCCCCGCATAGCATATAATTCTCCACAATGTCCATTTATGCTTGTTAGTTGCGCGTCTTCGTCCCTCTAAAGGTATTGGGCTAACATTTACCCCGGACGTTAAAAAAATCTGAGCTTACATACTTCCCATGCTACCATTGCTTTGGTTAAGGGTCTAAAAATGACGCCGTGAACAAATTGTATTTCAAAATGATTATTTAGTGCTTTAAAAAAGTGAAAATCTGTAAGTTGATCGATTCACTGCCCATTTTCTTCGCCATAGACTCAGTTACCTACGCTAATTTAAAGCTAGCTTTGATCTCCACATTTTTATTCCCGGATTATTCATACGCATAATGCCATTGGCATGTGTCAACGTTTCAACTTTATATTCTGTGGGTGTTATTGTCCATTATCGAACACTACTACATGTATGTATACAGACATTTAATTTGACAATTTTTTTAAATTTGTACGCTCCACAATGTTAGCCTTATCATCTTTAAATCAAACTTGTGGTCAAACTTCCACTCGCTATTCTTCAGATAAACTGGAGGTCATCGGCCAAGTGAAGTTATTGTGTTTTTAAATCTTATCATAAAGCAGTGCTTTAATAATAGAAATTATGAGTTTATATCATTAATGAGAATTGTGGATTTAAAGAACAATTTCTCTATTTTCTTAAAGTTATTGATATACTCGTGTGATCACCTGACATCTTGTTCGTGGCTGTAGACATTGAGTGCGGAGGTCGAAACTTCCCCTTCTTCCCCCTCCCATAGAGACTAATATCGCTCAGTGCACAAATGTGATACTCATTTGTCCTATTGGCAGCTCGACATGTACCAAGTTTGAGCTGTTGAAGGTAGCAATGGCTAGCAGTACACAAGTCTCCTTCCGCCACTAACAAGGGACACATAACATGCAACTGAAACTGTATAAATTTTTCATCAGGAAAGTGCTCCCATAGGAAATAATTGTTCCACAAATATCAAGAGTGACAAATCATTAACGATAGAGCAGTTCGACGCTAGCGCGCAGCTCGATGGGTATACATGTACGCTCGCAGTCTCGCATCTCTCATTCAATGTAAGAATTGAAGCTTCAAGTTACCATGGTAGCCAAGACCAAATGATATCAAAAGACCCATGTGACTTTGACGGAAGTTAGCAGTAAAATCCCAATAAGTCATTTCTTAAATTATACGCGACAATGAGCTCCAATTCGGACATGACAGGCCTTGTGACCTTTGACATTCTGCTTCAACTCAAAAATCGAATAAGTATAACTTGTATTAGATACTTCTCCAAAGTTAGCATCAAAATTGGACAGTCATACAACTATCACAAGTAATGACCCAAATCAAGACAATATTTTTAGGCGCGCGTACCTTTGACCTTTAATGCCAAAATCTAATCAGTTCATTGGTGCTCATGATACATACTTCACCCACGTTTACATGAAAATCAGATTGGGCCGTTGCCAAGTTATCAGGTAACGAAGCCCCCAAATCAGACATATTTAGACCCGGTGACTTTGACCTTTGCCCTTTCAGCTCCATAAATCTAATGCAGTTCATTGGTGTCATAATTACATACTTCACCAAGTTATAAGAAAATCCAAACTAGCCGTTCTCACAAGTTTATCGTGGTTAACGAGCCCAAATCAGACATATTAAAGCCCGGTGACCTTTGCACCTGTTCAACTTCCAAAACTCTAATCACTTTATTGGTGCGCTTATTTTAATACCATACTTCACCACGTTACATGAAAATCCGAATTGGCGCTTCTCAAGTTATGATAATAGTCCAAATCAACATATTTACATGGTAAGAAACCCGGTACGGACCGACAAGGACGACACAACCGACAAACTGAATGCCTGTCCGCGGAGGCATAAAATCAAGCGATTTCATTCAGGCGTAGATGCGGCAACCAACACAGCTGTATTGATACAGCATTATTACTTTCACTCCAATCTGCCACGAATAACTGTAACAACCAGAAACTTTTGTGAAATTTAACTTTGATGAATTGCTCGAGGAGTTGGCAGATTCACGACAGTTAACCTGGCAAATGAAAGTTTATATCTAGATTTTAACACCTTTTGAATGCCAATACACAGTTTGTAATTAGGTATTCACACAAACAGTTTAATGTTAACTGTATAGTGCCGGTATTTGACCAGGCATCTTCTCAGGGAATTCCACAAATAGAACCGAGTAGTATGCCCAACAGAGCATAGTACCAGTAGTTCCCTTATAAAACACCATTAATTTCTGCATTTATGAAGATTTACTCAAGTCATACTAGAAATAATAGATCCTTACGTCAATCAAATCCAAGCCATTCACAGAAATGAATGGGATACATGACACATTTTGTTGATTTCTCAGAATGTGACAACCTACATGCACATAAATAGGCAGCACCTGATTTTGCTAGGGATACGTTGATTTGCTGACTTTGTTCCGTGTTAAAGACGCTATATATACATGTGGTACGGACCCATTTAAAAAAAATTTGTCAAACTTGTGCTAATACTTTGCTATCTGTGTTTGAATGCGACAAATAAACATCCTAGAACATAAAAGTTCGTAGAAGTTATGGCTGTCACAAGTACAATATTGTAGATCACAAACTGGCATATTGATTTTGTATCGGCCGATAGGAAATTCTTGCAACACAGCAGTCTATGGGGCAAAGTCTGGTCTCTTAAATGAATTTTTCACTTTTATTAAAGCACTTATAGATTCGTTTTAACACTGTATTTTTTTCAGGGCTTCATTTTTAAGACCTTATTTAAAGACACTGGTAGCCATGGGAACTCATGTAACTCAGATTTTTTATAACTGGAAACCATTGTTATATAAGTGGCTTTAACTTCCCCTACTTGTATTTCATTCATATGCATGTTAAAGGAGTTGGCATTAAAGCCAAGCTTAGTTTCGGGATTTTTTTTTTTTTTTAATTTGAAAGCTTTATGCCCAAAGGTCATTATCACACCAATACACATCTTGAAAATGTCTTTCCGTTGTTTAAAAGAATATAATGAAAAATCTAAAGGGGGGGGGGGGGGGGCGGGAGATTTTCAAGTTTTGACTTTATTTTCCAAGTTTTGGAACTATATTTTAATATAGCGCATCCAAGGGTAATAAGCGTGTTAAGGTTATTCTGAAGTTTCTCATCAGAAAAGAGCGGACCTGCTGGCACTTTCATTCACGATCCCAGCTCAGACACATAACAATCTCATAAGGTCAGGGTGTCGAGTTTGATAAATTCGCTAATATTTCGGGTTATTGGTAAACAGAGAATCAGTTCTTTCACTGATAGAACAGGCACAGAAATTTGTATATACATGACCCGCAGCATTTGTGTACAGCTTGCTTGACCTAATGTACATGGTCACACACAAGTGATATGTGTATTGCAAACAAAAAAACTTCGCACACACAAGCAAATATGTAAAATTTACAATAAGTTGATGGAATTTGCAGTTATTTCATCATTATCTGAAGCCCTTTTTTTAGACTACGAGTCACTAATACTTGGTGGGCAGATCGCATACATAATGAAGACCTAATTGCCATCTGGCATCTGCCGCTTTAGCAGAGGGCTGAAATCAAAAAAAAACGAATGTTTACATTTAGTACTTATTTGCATAACCCTATCTGCCATTAAGTTTCATGCTCTGGCAGAAATGCTGTCAGAGATAACAATCTCGGTAGACAATAGGTAATAGGCTTGGAAATCATCAATGTGAAATATGTTTTTACAGACATCAAAGTTACCTGAAGCCACAGTTGCAAGTGTTCCGAATGTATATTTACAGACCTTTTTCGTGTATAAGGCCAATATTCGAGGGCACAATTCATCTTCTTATCTAGAGGATAAGAAAAATATAATTTCATGTCTTATTCAAGTGTCGCTATCAATTGCACAGACGCCATCAACCAATTTGTTTTGTCCATCTTTTAAAAGCAGGGTAGATGGGACGTTTAAACAGTTATCAAAATAGGAATTGACTACATTACAGGCAAACATCAACATACAAGCCAGAAGATAATAATACATCTCAACATTTCAATCAAAAGGTACCCACAAATAGTGAGCTGGCACATTTAGACAACATTCGTGATAACTTGCTGCACATGCTTGTACCATGTCCATTATATGAATCAACTGACTATGAATTGGGGGGGGGGGGGGGGCGGGGTTCAATAATTTTATCTGTGGAACTGGGTTGAGAGGTACAGTAATAGTAATGGGTCAGGTTTCTTTCAGAACTCACTCCAATATAAACCTAAAACTATTCTACAGCTGTATATACCCACATTTTCAATAAACACTAAATAGATCTTGCCTGGTTTGTATGAGACATAATTTTAAGTATTCTTAACTTATTGTAAACAGAATAATAGAAATATACACTCAACTTATATAGTAGGGATATATTTGGCATTGGTTTAACAGGTATTGGCTAACATTCTACCAAGTTAAAAAACAATCTGAGCCATGCTACCAGTGTCTTTGAAGAGGTCTAAAAATGAAGGGCCCTGAAAAAAATTGTATTTCAAAAATGATGATTACGTGGGCTTCAAAAAGTGAAAATCGTAAGTTGACGCAGATTCAGCTTGCCCATTTCCTCCATAGACTTACTGTGTGTACACCTAGCGTATTAAAATTGCCTGCTGAATTTTAATTGTTTATTATTGCTAACTTGCACCTGCAGTGTAACTTTCCAAAACTTTTGTATTCTAGGGTGTTTATATTGCCATCTGAACACTACTATGTAGCTCAGATAAAAGTTGACAATTTTTTAAATTGAAGGCGTCCACAATGTTAGCCTATCAACTTTAAATATGGTGGGCTATAACAAAGATGTACAAACTCTCTATGCGCCCGTATTCTGAAGTCGTGGTTTGAAATACCTTCAGTCTAAACTTTAGACTCGAGTCTTAAGTTAAACAACAGTACAACCCGAACTCCGGTCTAAGTCCGGCGTCTTACTTCCATTTCTGTTTCTGAGCAGTCGGCTCTTAGTTAGAACCGAGGTTTAAATTTTGCTATGCGATTGGATCGATAGCGGCTAGATGCAAATTATTGTTTCTTCAAATTGTTTGTAGTAAAACTTACTGAAATAGTTGGCCGTGACTCTCAGTATTTTATATAACTGAATTTCCTACAAATTCAAATGACATAACAACATAGCAGAAAGTAATATAGCTTTTGTAAAGCCAAAAGTAGGTATGTCGTCACATTACCGCCTTTTACAAAGGTAATTGTCTTGAAATGAAGAAATATTTTTCCAAACGGAGCGCGCATTCAATGCGCGCAACAATCAAGGCTGCACTCGTAGCGGAAATCCCATACTGTGAGGGGGATTTTGGAGCGTGCGTAGGGGGTAGGGGATACCTACGGGAAAAGTGATCCCTTCCGTAAGGGGAACGTAGGGGATTTGATGATTTGTAGGGGATGTAGGGGGTTTTGACAATTTTCAGAAATATTTGTAATTTTCGGCAAGGAAATCCGATTATATTCGCCCATTTTGTCTCTCCGTCGACAGAAATTGTGATCAATATTTTGCATTTTCTAAGGATATTTTTCAGGGAAAACACACCTTCGTAGGGAAAAAGTCGATTTTGTAGAGAAAACATAGTTCCCTATGGGAAAATATCGTTAATCTAGGCGTAGGGGAAAAGTGTGTCCAGTGGGGAAATACGCATGCGGCGTAGGGGGAAATCAAAACTTCTTGAGTGGCAGCCCTGGCATGTTTGGTTCTTGAGGCATTTTCAAGTGTTCCCAATCATGTCACTAACCTTTAAGGTTAGGGTTGCCATTTTGTTTCCAGGTCAGAATATGGTAAGGGTTTAGTGTTTGGGTTAGGGTTAGGGTTGAGGTCAGGGTTAGTGTATGAAATAATCGTCGGATCAATCGTCTAGGGACACTGGGACAGTGACTTTCCGTTTTCCATTAAAAATCGAAATGGAAAATCCGGTTTGGGTCTTCACTTTTCATGTGAAAATTCATGGAATTCACCTTTGCGAAACAGAATTCATGTTTGTGCCGTGTACATTTTCTATGACAAAATGGAACTTCCATTTTTATTCAAGTTGAAACGGAACTACAGGTTTTCAGAAACGGAAAATCACTGTCTTTAATCGTCGTCAGAGCAAGTGTCGCACAATTGATAACCATCACTTGCCCACAATAATTCAAGGTAGTGAAGAAAGGAAGGGAATGCCCGAAAAGGCACAGGATTGACTAATATCGTAAACTGGAACGTAACCCATCATTAATATTGATCTTGTCATGCAAAGGTGACGGAGGAACAACACCCTTGTAAGGCCTTGTCGAGTAATTTCCACATGTTCGATATAACTTTCATCGCAGCAGTTTTTCCACGCGGCACACTTCGTAACAATTCATTGTTGATTCTTCATGACCCATCATCGCTTCCCAAGGGTGCTACGTGAATAGAACGAGCCATTGCACGGGCCTTGTAGTACAATTTCCAGCTTTTCCTCAATTATTTCGAAAAAGTCAGTCACCGCTCATTTCTTGACAGTTCTCAATCGCAGCCGCCCGGTGACCTCCCCGCCGTTGTGGAAGCATGAAGCGAAATCTCTCGGCTTTAATTAAACTGATATGGTCATGTTGTGTTCTCCAGAAATACTTGTATGTAATGAAAGAAAACATTCATTAATGATCATACTTGTTATTACAATAAAGTCCAGTTTATTAAAAAAACGATAAAAAAATCAAGGATATTTTTAATTGTAAAGTAGATTATGGTGTGCTGCATCATTTGGTTGACAAAATAACTTGCTGCTAGAGAGACTCTGTTATTTTCATAGAGTTTTGTACATCTTGTAACCACCATTTTAAAGTGATAGGCTAACATTGTGGAGCTTCAATTTAAAAAATTGTCAAACTTTGATATCTGAGCTACATAGTAGTGTTCAAATGGACAAATAAACACCCTAGAATACAAAAGTTTGGAAAGTTACACTGCCAGTGGCAAGTTATGCATGAATAAACAATTAAAATTCAGGGCAAGTTTTAATAGCCTAGGTGTACACACAGTAAGTCTATGGGAGGAAATGGGCAAGTGAATCTGGTCAACTTACGATTTTCACTTTTTTGAAGCACTAAGTAATCATTTTGAAATACAATTTTTTCAGGGCTTCATTTTTAGACCTCTTCAAAGACACTGGTAGCATGGCTCAGATTTTTTTAACTGTGGTAAATGTTAGCCAATACCTTTAAACCAGATGCAATATAGCCCTACTATATAAGTTGTAGGTATATTTCTATTATTCTGTTTACAAATAAGTTAAAATGAACTTAAAAATTATGTCTCATGACAAACCAGGGAAGGATCTATTTATTTTATTGAAAATGTGGCAGTAATACAGCTGTAGATAGTTTTAGGGTTTATATTGAGTGAGTTCTGAAAGAAACATGACCATACTTTACTGTACCTCTCACCCCCAGTTCCACCCAAGATATAATTATTGAACCCCCCCCCCCCCCCAATTCATCAGTTGATCATATACATGCATGGTACAGCATTGAGTCAGTTATCAGGAAATGTTGTGCTAATGTGCAGTGCACTAATGTTTTGGGTACCTTCTGATTGAAATGCTTGAGATGTAATGTATATCTTCTGGCTGTATGTATGTTTTGCTGTAATGTGTCAATTCCTATTTTGATAACTTTTAACAGTCCCATCTCCCTGCTTTTAAAGATGGCAAACTAAATTGGTTTCTGTCTGACCAATGAATTGGACATTGAAAGACATGAAATTATATTTTTCTTATCCTCTAGATAAGAAGATGAATTGTGCCCTGAATATTGGCCTTTACAACGAAAGGTCTTAAATATACATTGGGAACACTGCAACTGTGGCTTCAGGTGAACTTTGATTCCTGTAAAAACATATTTCACATTGATATCCAAGCCTATTACCTATTGTCTACGAGATTGTTATCTCTGACAGCATTTCTGCCGAGCTAAACTTAATGGCAGTAGGTTATGCAAATAGTATGAAATGTAAACATTCTTTTTTTTTTGGATTTCAGCTCTGTAAAGGGCAGATGCCAGATGGCAATTAGTCTTACATTTGTATGCGACTGCACCAAGTATTACTGCTCGTAGTCTAAAAAAGGGCTTCACATAATGATGAAATAACTGCAAATTTCCATCAACTTATTGAAATTTACATATTTGCTTTGTGTGCGAGTGTTATGCAATACACATATCACTTGTTGCTACATGTACATTAGGTCAAGCAAACTGTACACAAATGCTGGTCATGTATTACAAATTTCTGTCCTGTCTATCATGAAAGAAGCTGATTCTCTGTATCGCAATACCCAATATTTAGCAATATTATCAAACTCGACACCCTGAACCTTTGCAGATTTGTTATGTTCTGAGCTGACTCTGAATGAAAGTGGCAGCAGAGTCCGCTCTTTCTGATGAGGTATAACTCAGATAACCTTAACACCTTATTAACCCTTTGGATGCTATAATGTAAAATATAGTCAAAACTTGAAAAATAAAGTCAAAACTTGAAAATCTCCCCCCCCCCCTGTAGATTTTTCATTAATTAATTTTAAAACAACGAAAGACATTTTCAGAATGTGTTATTGGTGTGATAATGACCTTTGGGCATAAAGCTTTCAAATTAAAAAAAAAAAAATCCCGAAACTAAGCTTGGGCTTTAATTCCAACTCCTTTAACATGCATTATGAATGAAATACAAGTAGGGGAAGTTAAAGCCACTTTATAACAATGTTTCCAGTTTAAAAAATCTGAGTTACATGATTCCCCATGCTACCAGTGTCTTTAATAAGGTCTAAAAATGAAGCCCTGAAAAAAATTACAGTTTAAAACGATCATTAAGTGCTTTAAAAAAGTGAAAATCATTAAGAGACCAGCTTTCCCCCATAGACTGCTGTGTTGCAGAATTTCCTATCGGCCGATACAAAATCAATATGCCAGTTTGTATCTGCAAATATTGTACTAGTGACAGCATAACTCTCCGAACTTTTATGTTCTAGGATGTTTATTTGTCCATTCAAACACAGATAGCAAAGTTAGCAAAGTTTGACAATTTTTTTAAATGGGTCGTCCACAGTGTTATATAGCGTCTTTAACACGGAACAAGTCAGCAAATCAAGTATACGCCCAGCAAAATCAGTCTGCTATTATGTGCATGTAGTTGTCACATTCTGAGAAATCAAGAAATGTTCATTCATCCCATTCATTTCTTGGAATGGTTGGATTTGATTGACTGTAAATGATATTATTTTCTAGTATGACTTGAGTAAATCTTCATAAATGAGAAATTAATGGTTTTTATAAGAACTACTGGTACTATTGCTCTGTGGGCATACTATGGTTCTATTTGTGGGAAATTCCCTTGAGAAAATGCTGGTCAATACCGGCATATACAGTTAAACATTAAACTTTTGTGAATCACCTATTAAAACTTGTATTGGCATTCAAAAAGGTGTTAAAATCTAGATATAAACTTTCATTTGCAGTTAACTTCCGTGAATCTCAACTCCTCGAGAGATTCATCAAAGTTAAATATTCACAAAAGTTTCTGGTTTTACAGTATTGTGGAGATTTTGAGTTGAAGAATAATGGTTGTATCATACACTGTGTTGGTTGCGATCTACCTGAATGAAATCTCTGATTTTTATGCCTCCGCGGAGGCATCATGTTTTCGGGTTGTCCGTCCGTCCGTCCGTTACCGGTTCTTGTTACCATGTAAATATGTCTGATTTGGGCTCATTACTGCGATAACTTGAGAACGGCCAATCGGATTTTCATGTAACGTGGGTGAAGTATGTATTATAAGGCACCAATAAAGTGATTAGATTTTGGAGTTGAAAGGTCAAAGGTCACCGGGCCTTTAATATGTCTGATTTGGGCTCGTTACCACGATAACTTGAGAACGGCTAGTTGGATTTTCTTATAACTTGGGTGAAGTATGTATTATGAGGCACCAATGAACTGATTAGATTTTGGAGCTGAAAGGGCAAAGGTCAAAGGTCACCGGGTCTAAAATATGTCTGATTTGGGCTCGTTACCGTGATAACTTGAGAACGGCCAATCTGATTTTCATGTAAACGTGGGTGAAGTATGTATCATGAGGCACCAATGAACTGATTAGATTTTGGAGTTGAAAGGTCAAAGGTCACCGGGCCTAAAATATGTCTGATTTGGGCTCATTACTGTGATAAGTTGAGTATGACTGGTCCAATTTTGATGTAACTTTGGAGAAGTATCTAATACAAGGTAATACTTATTCGATTTTGGAGTTGAAAGGTCAGAAGTCAAAGGTCACAAGGCTTCATGTCCGAATTGAGCTCATTGTCGCGATAATTTAAGAACTGCTTATTGGATTTTACTGTAACTTGGTCAAAGGTCACATGGGCTTATTGATATCATTGGTCTTGCTACCATGGTAACTTGAAGCTTTTCAAATTACATTGATGGGAGTGCGGACTGCGGAGGTATACCCATCGACTGCGCGCAGTCGAACTGCTCTAGTTAATGATTTTTCATCTTTGATATTTGTGAACATTATTTCCTATGGAGCTACTTTCCTGAATGAAAAATTTATACAGTTTCAGTGCATGTTTGTGTCCCTTTGTTGTGGGGAAGGAGACTGTGTACTGCTAGCCATTGTACCTTCAAAGCTCAAACTTGTACATGTCGAGCTGCCAAATAGGACAAATGAGTATCACATTTTGTACTGAGGATATTAGTTCTGTATGGAGGGGGAAGAAGGGGAAGTTTGACCTCTCCCTCAATGTCTACGCCACTGAACAGATGTCGTGATCACACAGTATTATCAATAACTTTAAGAAAATAAGAAATTTGTTCTTTATCCACAAGTTCTCATTAATGATAAAACTCATAATTTCTATTATTAAGCACTGCTTTATGATAAGATTTAAAACACAATACTTCACGTGCCATGACCTCAGTTTATCTGAAGAATAGCAGTGGGAAGTTTGACCACAAGTTTGATTTAAAGTGATAGGCTAACATTGTGGAGCTACAATTTAAAAAATTGTCAAATTTTGATGTCTGTACTACATACATGTAGTAGTGTTCATATGGACAAATAAACACCCTAGAATATAAAAGTTTGGAAAGTTACACTGCCAATGGCAAGTTATGCATGAATAAACAATTAAAACTCGGGGCGAGTTTAAATAGCGTAGGTGTAACTGTAAGTCTATGGGAGAAAATGGGCAGGTGAATCCGATCAACTTACGATTTTCACTTTTTTAAAGCACTAAATAATCATTTTGAAATACAATTTGTTCAGGGCGTCATTTTTAGACCTTACCAAAGACAATGGTAGCATGGGGAATCATGTAGCTCAGATTTTTTTAACCGTGGTAAATGTTAGCCAATACCTTTAGAGGGAGAAGACGCCAGCAACTAACAAGCATAAATGACATTGTGAGAATTATGGTACATGGTGATAAAGACAGCCTAAATAAGGGGTACTGTGTGATACTTACCCTCAGCAAGGCCCTATAAATTAGTTAATTTGTGTTTATTTTATGTCTTTGCAA
>JZLH01S0597439.1:1944-15080 GCA_001188425.1 Eucidaris tribuloides
TCGACATTTTAAGGGCAAATTTGAGCAATGTTTGTGGCATGTTTGATCAGTATGAGAGTGTGTTAACATGTGGCAAGTGTATTCATACGATGTATACAGTTTTTCACAATGCAAAAAATATTTTTATTCCCGTGTGGTCGATTCTTGGCGACGGTCGATTCAAGGGTCCTTTACTCTAATGATAATGATAATAATAGTGCAAGTATAGCTTTGATGGTTAGCATTTTGCAATGCTCTGAATTCCACCTACCTAGAATGATGCTTATGGCCCAGAAACATAAAATTACACATTGACATAACATACTTGAAAGAAATGAAGTGAGATTCAAACCTTGAAATGAGTTTTCTTGAGGTAAATTCTCAAAACAGAATTAAATTGAGTTGTGGAAGTAGTCATTTTTCATTTCTTATGATAATAATTTGTTCCAGAGGTGTTCGTGGTTCGTACGGGTCAGGGAATTTCTGGAAAGTCAGGGAATTTGAAAATCTTTTTTTCCAGTAGCAAACAGTCAGGGAAAGTCGGGGGAATTCATAAATTTCTTCTGGAAAGTCAGGGAAAATCATTTATTCATGACATTTTAAAAATGACCCTTGATTGGGAGCTCGCTGGTATTGTGATGATGTATTTTTACAAGCTTTAAATATGTAAAAAATGGTCATGCAATTTAGAGTCGTGGAAAAGTCAGGGAATTTTGAAAATGTGTAAGTGTATGAACCCTGGGTGTTATTCACCACATATAACAGGTCTTATACCAGGCGGAAAAGAATTCTTCCTGGGTCCTGTTTCAGTGCATTCCTCATACCATTGTGTCTTGGATGATGTGGCAATTTATGGGGGCTCTTTTACAACTTACGGGGGGAGGGGGGGGGGGACTTGCCATTGCTATTTTGAGGGCAAAGTCTCCCTGAGCCCCCATGTATTTTTTTTCCTGTCTTATACCCCATGACCATTTGACATTTTGACAACAGATTCAGTGTACAGAAATATGTTGCTGAAATGAAGAGGCCAGTTAGCAACTAGGATGAGGAAGTTCAAACAGTTCAGTTAAACCTAAACACAACAAAAAAAGTAATTACCCCCTTTTACAAACTACCATAACTTTTAACGAAATAAGTTTTAGTAAAATAATTTGGCAGGAGTTTTTCTACACTCATTGACTAACTCGTGTGAAACTGTGATTGATCCATCCAGCCATGCATGAGTGAGCGTGCATTAACCCTTTACTCGCTATGGTCGACCACTGTCACCAACGCTAACTCGCTGCCCTCGACTCTTGTTGACAGTCTGCATGCGTAGGAATATTGCTTATTCAATTATACGAGAACAATGTATTTCCTGTTCTTTCATCCATTCACACCTCTCCCTGGGTACTAACAATACATTATGGTACAGGGTCACTCATGCATGAATGCACCTGTAAACAATGCATTATTTATAGGGGATCTCAATATAATCCAGCAGCCTAGGTATTCATAATGACAGGGTAAAGAGTTAACGGCAAAAATGTCACTTTTCAAAAGTCACAATTGTCAGTTTTTGGAATTTGTGATGCAGAATTTTGACAAATTTTGTTTCTTGTGAATAATTTAGTACCATTTATGTTAATCGTTTATCTTTTGACCACCTTACACCTCCCCTGGCACTTTTCGCATATTTTACGCTTCAATGAGCTCTAAAATTTCCATCTTTCACAGTTTTGAAATTGTGAAATCCATCAAGTTTATTGAAAAAATTGACATCCGGTATTTTTCAGCAAAATGTATCGTTACATGTTGTACGAAGATAAGAGGTTGTAACGGTGTCATAGTTGAGTGAGCACACTTTATGAACAAAGCAAAAAATGCCATTATTTACCATTATTTTGGCATGTACATGTAAGTGATGACTCCTGTGACTTTTGAAAAGTGATATCTTTGCCTTTAAAGCATGCTCACTCATGCATGGCTTGAAGAATCAATCACATTTTTACGCAGATGTTAATCAATGAGTGTAGGAATACTCCTGTTTAATTATTTTGCTAAAACTCATTTTGTTAAACAGTAATGTTAGTTTGAAAAAGGGGGTAGATTCTAGTCACTTTTTTTGTTGTATTCTGAGATTCTCTAATGTTCATAGACTTCATCACATGGCTCATCCGGTTCCGGTAGCCAGTGGGTTAAATAAGCCGGAGCATTTTCATGAGAATGCAGCTTTAGAATTACAAGAAGAATGGTGAAAAACATGCCCAATATTTCTTCAAAATTGATTGAACATGAAAGTTATTGAAAATATTATTTTATAAATAATGGAAATAAATTTGACTTTGCATAATTAACACTAAAGGCATTGTATAACAATGTTTCCAGTTTAAAAAATCTGAGCTACATGATTCCCCATGCTACCAGTGTCTCTGATATGGTTTGAAAATGAAGCCCTGAAAAAAATTGCAGTTTAAACAATTATTAAGTGCTTTAAACAAATGAAAATCATTGAGAGACTATTCCAGCTTTCCCCCATAAACTGCTATGTTGCAGAATTTCCTGTCGGCTGAGAATAATTAATGTGCCAATTTGTATCTGCACATATTGTACTAGTGGCAGCATAACTGTCTGAACTTTTGTGTTTGAGGGTGTTTATTTGTCCATTCAAACACTGTCAGATACATGTATGTCAGATAGCAAAGTTCCACAATTTTTTAAATGGGTCTTCCACAGCGTCTTAAAGTGAAAACTGATATTCTTATTGCAGATATGTATTTTTCTTTATTTTTTTCTTTTTTCTTTACAGTGGACTGAAATCTAATACCTACCAGAGAAGGGTGAGTCAAATCATATAACACTCCATGTGCTTTATATCAAATCTTGTGTTGATATGGTATTTTATTAAAGGTCCACTGCAACCCTTATGCATGTTGACCGCTATTGATGTGTATCTTTACATCACCACTGAATAATTCATGAAGATATCACTTGTTTACATCCAGTTAACAACAGAAACGACAACAAACAAACTGAGGGTCAATCAAATCAATTATTCCCCCCCCCCCCAAAAAAAAAACATTTTGCAGAAAGTTAATTTTGAATAAAAAACAAAGGAGTACAGAAAAAATGGTTCATCTGAAAAAAAAATAGTTGGGGAAAAAAGACAAAAAAATTATTAACTATTTGCTTTATGTCAATCAACCTCTTTTACCAATTATGGAGGTAAAGTGAGGGTTAATTATTGAAAAGAATTAAAGAAAATCAGTTTCAATAGAAAACAATCTGATTTAGAATCTGGTTTAAATTATTCAACATCTTATTTTTGTATTGTTATTTTGTTAAGATACCCCCCCCCCCCAAAAAAAAACTACAAATCATCAAACCTAGAGAAAATAGTATTAATAACTCTGTAAAAAAAGGGGGGGGGGATAAGGTGGATTTGATTTGCAAGTTTTTGTATTATTTCTAATCATTGTTTTTTTTTCTTCCTCACAATCAGTTCACTTTGGATGCATACACCATCACTTCAAAGTATCTGCTGCCCCCTATGGACCTACAGACTAGGATATGTGGCATGTACATGTTGTATGGCCTGTACTACACCCAGAGACACACACCACCACTCAAGGTAATAGGAATGATCGCCACACATGTAGTGATTAACTTTTGATGTATTAATGGCGTAATTTTGCGCCACACATTGTATTCCCTACATAAGTACCAATATTATAAAAGGTATAAAAGGACTGTAATACTGTAACAATTTGTTCTTTTACTTTTACAGAGGCACAGCCCTCACTGAATTACTCATAAAACTGTGAGGTTTACATTGGAATTTGGAGTTGGACAAATCAAAAGTCATGGAGCGTTCTATATCTGATTTTACCCTGTTACTGTGATAATTTAGGAACCACTGATCCAATTGTATAAGTATACAATAGTGCTTGAGAATAATTTTCCAAGTGATCTGGAATATTTTGGAATAAAATGGAATTAGGACAAATTTTTGAAGCTGAATAAACTTAAATGGTTTCAACTACTGTCTCACATAAGCTGAATATTATAATTTTTACATTGCAAAAGCCAATCACATGTTCAGACAAGGATTATATACTTATATTCTGTCTGCATGAGGCATACTTAATTTCAGGGCAAGGTATAGGGTAACAAAGAACTTGATAATAGCACGGGAGTGCAGAGGCATACCCAGATCGACTGCTATACTTCTTTTGGTTATTCAATTGAACTCAACTCAATTTTTGTCTCGCCTGCGTAGCGGAGCGAGACATAGGTATCACTATTTCCGGTGTCGGCGTCGGCGGCGTCGGCGTAGTCGTCAACAATTGTGTTGTACACCCAATAACTTTCTATTGCTTCGAGGTGGGATCACCAAATTCATACCAGAGGTCCATCTCTTGAAGTCGCATGTCAAGTTCGAATATGAGTCGAATTTGAATAAGGTTAAAGGTCAATGAACTTTCTATGACTGGCACTGTGCTATGTTGTACTGTGTTGTGCTGTGTTGTACACGCAATAACTTTCTATAGCTTTGAGGTAGGATCACCAAATTCATACCAGAGGTCCATCTCTTAAAGGCGCAGGTCAAGTTCGAATATGAGTTGAATTTAGATAAGTTCAAAGGTCAAAGGTCAATGAACTTTCCATGACTGGCACTGTGCTATGTTGTACACACAATAACTTTCTATACCTTCGAGGTGGGATTGCCAAATTCATACAAGAGGTCCATCTCTTGAAGGTGCAGGTCAAGTTCGAATGTGAGTTGAATTTGATTAAGGTCAAAGGTCAAATGTCATTGAACTTTCCATGACTGGCACTGCTATGTTAGTCATATAGCATAGTTTTGACATGCAGACTCTTCATGACTGCGATATGCAGGCGAGACAACGCTTGGCGTTTGCCTTGTATTCATTTCATAAAACTAACAACTATTTACATTAAAATGTAATGAAAAATCCACAAACAAGGCAAGTTGCTTGATTGCACATTTATGTGATATCGTTTTCTTCTGGTGTGACTTTTTTATGTGCCAGAATGATTGTGATTCTCAAGTGTGCTGACATGGATGTTATGGATGATGATCACTTAACCCTATTTTAACTGGGCTATTTCAGAAATTCAGACCAGGTTTTACTGGGGGGGGGGGGGCGTCAATTTGACCCCACAGTCCCCACCTTCAGATCTCGGCCCCTGATCGCCGCGAAAATTTGCATGCGCATAGAACCGGATGTAAACTACACAACAGTATAGTAAAATTTTCAAAAAAGTGTTTTTTTATTTTTTAAGTAATTAATTATGCAAATAAGTGCATACAATTATGTTTTCGCCTATAACTCACTTACAATAGCTAGTAGAATACTAATTTTTGGTGAAAATATTCATTCTGTGATTTCTCACAATTATCTACAAAAAAAGATTGCTAAATTGTAATTAATTTTTAATGTATTTTATTGTTTTGTGAATTTCTTATATGTATTTCTTTGTTTTTTTAACCTTTTGTTTTCGATTGTTTTTTCAATGAAATTTGTTGGGGACACTTTTGCAATCGTAAATAGCATAGAATTAATTCATTTCAACCAGTTAAAGCAAAAATAATCATACATTTATGATTTTTGGCTGAAAACGCAATTTCCATTGGTTTTTTACACAAAATCACGTTTTTGAGCAAATTTGGGGTTGACAAGCATGTATAAAAAGTCGCGCAGTGTCGTAACAGTATGTCCAATTTTTGCGAAAACGGTCTCAAAAGATGCGCAAGACTTGAAAGTAAAAAGTCAGTGAGCGACGTGGTCAAAAAATTTCGCGGGGGCATGGTCGCGAAATTCATCGAGGGGGTGGGTCGTCAAATTGACCCCCCCCCCGTCTGTTAACATGGGTTAATTTTGTAGCTCGAATTAACCCTAAACAGACTGGTGGGGGGGGGGGATTGCATGATGGCATCCTCCCCTGACAATGTTTTGTGTGATAATTCTGAAATGCGTTGGGGAGGGGGGGGGGGGGGTAATCAAGATGCGATCTCGTTATTTTTCCTTACATGTACTTGAAAATTTGTCTATATAATTCATTACAACTTTCAATTACTCATGCCTTGTTGCATTGTATCCAGACATTTGTCCTTCATTTTATATCCTATTTTTATCTGGATGTACGAGTCTTATCTTAGGTTGTGTCCTGTATGGCTTGTAATTACTAGAACAAAGTGATACATTTTCCAGATAACCACCGTCAGGCTATATTGTGCACTGTGTTTAAAGCTAGGGTTGTATAGGTTTGGTAAATCAGACAAATTTCTCAATCATTCTTTCAAAAAGTAAAACTATTGTCACGTCAAACAGAAAATGTATCAAACCTGTCAAATGGTTTATAATATAATGCACCACGCGCTACCCCAGGGCCCCGTTGTAACCTGGTGTACCGTGTTGTGTAGTGCCCTCTTGTGTCCAAAAATGTATTTTCTTCATTTGCGGTCACTGAGATCAGAAGTTATGATGCAGAGGCTGCGCAAGTGCACAACAAATAGACATAAACTTACGAAGGTTCACACTTCAAACAAAACTTGTACACAGTTTTCTAACCTGGGGCACAGTGCTTAAAATAAGTGAATAATTCAACATAATGGCGGGTTTTTATTTCGTACCCTGGGGTACCATTTATGTCATATAATGTGATTCTCAAATGATTGATAAGATATCACATGTATGGCACAGCAAACCCACCTCTCGTTTTGCCACATGACGAAACCAGAGATGGACTCGAGGCCGGCCTGGCCCTGGCCTCGGGCCGAGTCATATGTACGAAGTCTATGGGAAAAAACATCTTTCCAGCGGCCTCGTGTCTCGGAACAGTCGGCCTCGACTCCATCCCTGGACGAAAAAGTGTACAGACCTCTCACCTGTATTATTTTGATGTATAAATACAACAAAATTTAGGGACTGGCCATCAAGAAACCAGGAAACCAGGCTTACAGAATGGGGTAATTTGACATTTGATGGAGCACAGTGAGACAAATGTGAAGTGTCTCAACTACAGAAACGTAGGGTGTTGTATAACAAGAATGTTATCGGCGGTCGGGGGGGGGGGTGGTGTTCCCTGACATTTTGGTCATTTATTGATTTCTGAAAGATGGAAGAGTTTTAGCACGTTCAATTGCCATTAATTTTTCACCATTTACCAAAACCATTCACATCCTTTTCACTATTCTTTCTTCACTTCCGGCTGTCAAGTTTCACAGGTTGTACTGATATTTCTATCATGGATCATGTATTCACCCCACCCCACAAAAAGAGAAACTAAATTGAATCATGGAGGATGTTTTCAAATTGTCCTCAGGATTATTTATCCTTGGATACAAAGTGGGTAATCAGGATAAGTGCCCAAGCTGGCTCATCCATAATGAAATACAGATGCAAGAACAAAGTACTTTCTGATGCAGGGCATGTCATACCATGGACCCTACACTGCAGAGAGGAAATCATGAATCTTAAGTTAACTCTTAGCATGTTGTTGGTGATCCGGTTTTTGCTGCAGTGACAATTTAGAAGACGAAGAGTTAGGGTTAGGGTTAGTGGTGGGCGATATTATGATAATATCGAAATTAGTCGATGTTGAAAAAATATCGAATACACGATAATGACCTCATGATTATTTCAAAATATCGCAGGAGGCACGATATGGCCCAAAATATCATCGAATATGAAAACCTAATGGGACAAATGCATGCACTGCAGTGGGAAGGATCAAGAAATCCCCATAATAGCTATGAATACTCTTCACATAAGTGCATGCTACTGCCTGTACAGTGAGGTGGGAATGAAACAGAGACCTCCACGCTTTTCAGCTATCAAACTTGTGGTGTCAGGAGCAGTAGTGCATAACTGTCAACAATCTCTGTCAACAAACTGTCCATCAAAAATGAAAACATCTATGAAACATTTTTCCCCACCATGCATATGTGTATGTCTTAAAAGTTGCATGTATACCTGTACATAAACTTACACTTTTTAGTATTCATTTCGTGAAGGAACGAACTGTGAGAATAGTATAATGCATACAGTAAAACAAGTTATTTACCGATAAAAATGGAATAGGAATAGTGCCCTCTTTTGATGGAAAGGATGACATTGTTCCCCACAGTGCAATATACATGTAGTAAAGCCTTGGTGACACGGCCATATTCATCAACAGTAGCAATAAGCCAGTTTGGAGTTGGTCCATGGAACGATTGACCTCATAATACCATATATTTTGGAGGACTAAACAGCTCTTCTATAGTGAGGCATTGAAGAGCAACCATTCCTGAAGTCATGGCTGCAATAATTGCTTTTGTTACATTCCATTGAGAAGAACACCTCCACCTGTTACATTTAGGCCCTATATAATGGTGGATTGCGTCGGAGGTGGACACAAGAAAATATTGTACGACTTGTGACAAATATTGGACGAGTTGCAGACGAGTCCGATACATGTATTTTCATCAGGAGTATAATATTTGCTGTGTCCACTGAAAATAAGCCATCCGATAGGCCCTATTATCATTATTATCTAAAATCCACTAGAATATCATCAAAATTGAAATGTAACAGAATCCTTTATCGAGTCTGTCAATAACAGTCTTTGATTTTATTCCTCATGAGACATCGTGTTATTCCTCATGAGACGTTTTATTCTTCTTTTCCAACACATATTTAATAAATAATTTATGCAAAGCAAGCACATTATACAAAAGTAGCGATATAGTGTGATTCATGAATAAAAATGATTAGTTATACAGTATTTGTGTGGAAAACTGGATTAACTCGTTAGCCACAGGCAAAGTTCCCGGTTGCGTACGTTTTCCTCAATGTACAAATTTTCCAGTGTACGGTCCTCGTGTCTCACCACAGCACATATACATGCATTCCCTTTGCGTGCGGAATACACGATAATATCCCAGTGCTTGAAACCCCCCATTTAGATAAAAATCCAGAATATGCATGTCGTGCATGCATATAGCTTTCGCTATCCAGTTTTTCAGATGTCTGCTTTTAAAGGGAGAAGGCGCAGCAACTAACAGCATAAGTTAAGAAATAAAAATGGACATGTGATATTGTGAGAATATGGTACATGGTGACAAAACAGTCTAAATAAGGCGATACTGTGTGATACTCACCCTCACTCAGGCCGCTATAAATCAGTTAATTTGTGTTTATTTTACTCTTTGTAAGTTTTAAAACGCCTAAGGACAAAACTGCAGAAACAGCTATATGGGGGAGGAGCTCAATCAATTCAAACAGTGGCATCACGTTAACACGTTGCGGCTAAGCGACACGTCGGCGTGGCATGGCATGTGGTACACTGCAAAATGGTCAGCTTCCCTCAGTGCACGCTGCAATCTGATGGGTTCGGCAAGAACTCAAATGTTTTCTTAATTTAATGCCTGTTAGTCTGTGCGCTTTCTGCGCATTAATACACGACAAATATGAATGACCTTTCTTCTGCGCACATGCGCACTTTCAAAACTCTGAACTGCCTTATTTGTAATTGTCTGTTATTCTTTGATTCATTACGTAATGGTAAACAATAACCTGCTCATCACAAATGTGAATCACATGCTTTAAAATATGTGTAGTCATTAGGTAGTTGCATGTGTACCATGAACTCAGCAAACTTTAACTGGAAATACATGTATGTCTGTGATGTCACTCGTACAATTCTGGCAGAAGTATGAATATCAAGTTTGCACCTGGTGGAGTTGATAGATTGAGTCAGGGTTGAGAAAAGAATATGCCATGTAATTACGTGACTAATAAAATGTAGGTCATATAAAGTATTATTCATTTGCTGAAGAATGCATTTGTGTTGTCTGTGACTCATGCACATAATCAAATGTAAGTTTTTACTCTTTATTGACCCATTGGAGACTATGAAGAGATATCTAAGGCTGGGGTCAATAGAGAATTATATTGAAATCAAATAGTCTCCAAGTGGTTAAAGATTGTGTGTCAGGACTGTGCAGTCCATTACTTCCCATTACATCTATCATACAAGTAGTTCGTAGCTTAAAATGGTGTGTTGAAAGTCTGAGATCCATACGTCATGAATTTGTTGTTTTATGAGAAAAACTAATAACGACATGTTACCAGAATGTTGTTCTTTCCGTGAGTTTCAGTTTTGCTCAAACTGCGAATCGCGGTTACTGTGTACCTTCGCAAGACCAGCGGAGCGCACCGTGATTGGTTAACCAGATAGCCCCCGCGCGACCATTGGCTAACGGCTGATCGGACAATTTTGGAATGGCACGTGCACGTTTGACGTCACAGATTTTTTGAAATTGCTCCTGAGCAATTTGAAAAAGGATGAAGTTTAACCGTCCAGATTTTCACCAAAACTCAATATTTTACCTCAAGTCTCTATGAGAGGTGTTTATTTATATCTTCACATTGGATATGATTTCAGCTGATTTCATTCATATAGATGTTTTTTGACGTGCAAATCAATGACACAATCTTTAACCCATGAACTGTTGAAGGTCTATTTTCTGGCTCAAAGCTACATTTTGTCTTTTTATGTAAATTGCAGTGTGAATTAAAGCACAGAAACATTAGAAAGCAAAACATAATTTGAGGAAATATTTTTGATGAAATGTAATTGATTTTTCCAAGGTCAAATTTGATTTTCAGTGTTACTGTAATGTCAGATTGATTTGAATTTGTCATACCAGAGTTATTTTTCCGAAATATTTCAATTTTTCTCAAAGTGGTGTATAACTTCATTAAATAATAAAAACATATTTTATGGATTTTTTTTTCAAAAATAGACTACATGAAAAATTTGAAATTTTAGAAAAAACCTTGAGCAGTTCATTTAACAACATTGGCAGTTAGTGAACAAATTATGCAATGTGATTCTGTTCATCGTTTGTTTTGATTGGTTTGCGTGAAGGGCCTATACATGTTTTTCTGTTTGTGTGCTGTGAAAGTAACGACTAGTTGTAGACAAATCCTCATTGGTTTCATGCACAAGTTTTCATAGTCTAGCTTCCACCAGTGCAAAACCATCTGCTGTATGATCGGAAGATTTAGGGTTCAAATCCCACTTGGGTGGATTGTCCAATTCCAGGGGTATAGTGAGTAAGTGAGGGGTATAGTGAGTAGGGGTATAGTGGGTATAGTGAGTATAGTGTCTTGAGCTACACGTGCAGAATGTAGTATACTGAATTGTAGGACAGTGAACCTGGGAAAATGATTCATCTGGTATGAACCCCCCTCCCCCCCACCACTCCCGCTCCCCAGTCCCCAAACCACCATGTCTTTTTGCTCCAATACCCCCTCCCCCCACACACATTTTATATAAGGATGTTGAAATCTTTGAATTACGTTAGACCACCCATGTGCCAGTCCATTTGAAATCAAAAGGACAAAATGCTAAACCTGTGGGGAATCGATTCTGCAACATACAGAAATAAGTAGAGATTAACCCACTCCTTCCAAGATTCTACCAGTCCATACAGTTAATACATGACACATCCGGTTCCCGTATCCGACAGGTTAATATCCAAATTGGTTTGAATGTACTTTGAAGTGCTTGTTGACTGATATGGGTGTAATGATAAACACTGGGGGAAATTGCAGTGGGAATTGGAATGGGAGGGAAAATGAATGAAAACAGGAAGACCATTATTGGGGCTAAATATTGAAGGTATTTTGACGGTAACATTAGACAGCTTGCTAGCATTTGGGATGAAAGTACTGTCTATGGTTGTTGTATAGGACAGGGCTTCTTCACAGAAGTTGAAAGGAAATGAAGAAGTTGCTGTGAGTGATGTGCCATTCTTAATTTAAATGAAGGCTGCCTGATTGATGCCATTACTGTAGAGATACAGCTTAACTTGTAACATGCCAGAGAATGCAGATCTGTGATTTGGCATGTTAAGAGTTAACTGGTATTGTCATGATTGGGAAAAATAAAGAAATGCCTCTAGAACCAAACTGGTTGAAAGATATACCAGCTGGAGTGGATCTCCTGGCTGGAAGGATTTGTCTTGAATTTATTTGGAGAATCAAGCATAAACATACCAGCACTGAATTGCTGTCCTGTCCCAAGAGAAGTTAATCCCATAGAAAGCTATACACAACAAATTTGCCAGTCACAAGGCATACTGATGGTAATTCTTTGAAAATGAGCCACAAAGTTGTCACAGTAGAATCCTTGCATATTGTAATCCTAGAATAGTTTTACCCCAAGTTGAGGGCTACCTTCAATCATGCTATTTTAATAAGTTATACAGTTATCAGCAAATGATTGCAAAATCATTTTACTTTTATGTGGTAAATTGGTCATTAGTATTTGGCCATGGATGACTGTTCAGAAAATTTTTTTGTGAAATATTCATGATGTCAAATTGTTTGAGTCTAAATTTGCTTAGGTTTTGGTACGTTATAATGATATTGGCCACGGCTTTCACAGCAAAGCAACAACTTGTGGATACACACTTCAAGCTCAAAGCTTTATTGAATTTATGAATTCAAGGTTTGGACCCCCCCCCCCCAAAAAAAAAAAAACTAGTCAGGCAGGTTTATTATTCATCTCAGTAATATTATCAAATTTATGATAATGCTTGATTTTTATTTTTTATGTTTTGATGAGTTAGAAAAAGAGTGTCACTCTTTCTTCTGAGTCATTTGAAACTGATTTTTCATTTCCATGTCGTGGCTTTTGTTCTTATACACACCTTGGATCAGGTTATGCAGTACTCTGTCACCATGCCGACAGGTGACAGACATGCATTATCCTATAAAAAGATATCACCTGAGGTCTGAATTATCACACCCAGTTGGTGGGGTGGTGTTCGGGCTTTTTCACCCCTCCTGGCACAGCACAAGTCAAAATTCATTTTTTTTTGGGGGGGGGGGCAGAGGGGTATTCCTTCATTTATGTCAGACTTGCAATTTGGAAATTTTTACCCAGTTTTACCCCAAGTTGAGGAATACCCCCATTCATGTCATTTACCTTTTGTTTGATAGCATTATTTTGTTGGTATCTAATGTTGTAGAAAGCAGTCCATTATTTGCTCGCTGCATTCACTTCAGGTTAGTCTCATCTTCAAGTGTTTAATGTATTGAACTCTGTGCATGTGCAGTGTATTTCTGATGAGAGAAGGGAGTGGGGGCTGTCCATTA
>JZLH01S0597439.1:15105-32234 GCA_001188425.1 Eucidaris tribuloides
CTATCACACCCAGTTGGTGGGGTGGTGTTCGGGCTTTTTCACCCCTCCTGGCACAGCACAAGTCAAAATTCATTTTTTTTTTTTGGGGGGGGGGGGGGTCGAGAGGGGTATTCCTTCATTAATGTCAGACTTGCAATTTGGAAATTTTTACCCAGTTTTACCCCAAGTTGAGGAATACCCCCATTCATGCCATTTACCTTTTGTTTGATAGCATTATTTTGTTGGGTATCTAATGTTGTAGAAAGCAGTCCATTATTTGCTCGCTGCATTCACTTCAGGTTAGTCTCATTTTCAAGTGTTTAATGTATTGAACTCTGTGCATGTGCAGTGTATTTCTGATGAGAGAAGGGAGTGGGGGCTGTCCATAGACTCTACAGTAGACACAGACCCCTGTAGACTTCGTTTCAGACCATGCAAATTTTTCTCCTTCCGAGTAGACACACTGCTTGTCAGCACCCACAGCTTGCAACGACAGCAACACAACAGTCTTAGTTAAAGGCTGTTGATTTATTAAAGCAGGGCTGGACTCTAGCACTTGCCCGCTTGCCCGGGGCAAGTAAAATTTCATGTCGGCAAGTAAAAACTCAAAATGTTTAAATTTACTTGCCCAATCAGGCAAGTAATATTTTGATTCCCTCAAATGAAAAAAGAAAAAAATGTTCAAAGTCTTTAAAAAAAAGTGAACAATATATGTCTGAAATTGTTTGTTCAGCTATTAATTGCATCATTTTTTTCACTATTTTCTTTCAGAAATCACACCTTTTGCAACCCCCATAATTGAAATTACACCTTCAATAAAAAGGTCTTAGAGAAATAATTTTTAATGTTTTTATCATTGTTTATTTACGAGCAAGTAAGTTTTTCATTCGGGCAAGTATAAATCTGAAAGTGATAATTTCACTTGCCCGAAGGGCCAGCAGAAAAAAAAGTTAATGTGGAGCCCTGATTAAAGTAATGTCCCATGCATAGGTTGGATTCATTCAAACATCTGAAAGCCAGACAGACTACTGTTGACTGAATCTAAGAAAAAAGAATTTCCTTACTTTAGTCTGAAGGTCAAAAGTTTGTAAAACAAAAAGATCATGACTTGGATTTAGCTCAGTTCTACCCCACAAAGGATATATAACATCCTGGACTTAATGATGATAATATAAATAGTTGTGCCGGTGAATGATGAAGCAAAATTAGCTTTTCTATGGGGAAAGTAAATTTTAAGAAATTATTGTAAAAGTGAGAAGTAGGACAACCAGTACCACAAAGTAGGATTAACTATATTTAATTTTCTGTACTTAAAAGAAATAACTTCAACATGATACTAATTAATACAATATCAAGTATTTTTTTGGAGGCTCACTGTACTGTAGTGATTTTTTTCCATTGTTGTTGTTAAGGAATGAAAACACAATGTAACTTTGAGGATGATATGAGATTTTGTAGTCCATGTCACATTTTTAGTGTGTGACATTCAGTGAAGAAAACAAAATGAACAATTACTCACAATATATGCATGTTCCCCCGGTTAGAAGAACCAGTGTGCGCAATACTGGCCACTTTTTTCGACAGAATTTTTTGTGCTGATTCAATATGTAAGTGTATCATTGAAAAATCTAGCAAAAAGAAGACACCAATAGGAGAATTCATGGACAGGGGATAGCATTTCACCAAAACACTCATGCACATTTTCAATTTTTTTTCAATATTGTAGATTTTTCAACAAATTTCTTCATTCTTGTTTGTCCAAGTTTTCTCAAACTTTCACTGATTATTTCCCCTATTTATGTCAATTTCCTTCAAATATTTTTCTAACAGACTGGAATTCCACTTTAACCCCAGGGGTGTCACTAGAACATTTTTGATTGAGGGAGGGGGGGGGTAATTGTAATTGTATTCAATTGAATTGAATTGAAATTGAAATTGATGGGGGGGGGGTAATTGTATCCGACAGAAACCTTCATGTATCGACAGCGACAAGTCAACAAGGAAAAAAAAGGGGCTCCATTCTTTTACCTGACAGAATTGCAAATGACCAAACAACTTCCTGACCAATGAGGGGTGTTTACATCCCCCCCCAAGCAATACTCCTGTTTAACCCTCTTAGTACCATTGCAGCAGAATTCCATATACCTGTGTGGGAAATTCTCAGTGTGACACTGAAAAGGTTAAAGTTCATTGCTGTCATATATGGTTCAAGGAGTACTCCCCCAGAGGACAACTCCCCCTTGGACAACTCCCACCTGACAACTCCTCAAAGAACAACTTCCTGGAGGATAGCTACCAAGGAGGATCACTTCCCCAGTGGACAACTCCTTCCTTACAACTCTCCAAAGGACAACTCCCCCAGAGGTCAACTCCCCCAGAGGTCAACTACCCCAGAAGACAGCTCCCATGGAAGACCACTTCCCCAGAGTACCAAGAGGACCACTCCCTGAAGGACAACTCCCCCAGACGGGGTGTTCTACCCCCCCCCCAAGTAAAACAAGTCCCCTAGAGGACAGCTCCCCCGAGGAGTTTTGCAATGTTTCCAACTTAAAACTTGTTGTTTCCTTGGGGTAGTGAGTTGTCCTCTAGGGAACTGTCTTCCGGGGGGGGGGGGTTGTCCTCTGAGGGAGTCGTCATGATATGGCCATATTGCTCAGACTCTAGAGTTGCGTTCACAAAGGCAGTTATTACCGGGTATTTCTTTGTCGGGTATAAGTCCGACGTAATAAAAAAAATTTCATTGATACACCAACGCGTCCACACGTGTCGGTATTAACACTTATACCCGACAAAACTTATGCCGGACACGTCTTTATCGGTAAAAGCAGACAGGAAATGACGTAGTCAATGTGCTATCGGGTCGTAACCTCTGACCCAAATTGCGTGAAATGTGAATTAGTAAACAATGAAATTGTCTTCGCAAAGAGTAATTGCCCCTTCAAGGTCGGAGTTATGTCCGACAACAGTCCACACGTATTTTGTTATTACCGGGTATAACTTATTACCGGATTTATATCTTGTCTTCTTCGGATATAAATCGTCTGGTATAAGTCGCGCTATTTCCGGTAGAGTTATGCCCGACAGTCGTTCGCACAGCAACTTTATATCCGACGCTATTACCGACATAAGTTATGCCCGGTCACAAGCAACTTATGTCCGATCGTGTGGACATGGCTTAGATCCACTGATGTAAAATGTCTATAAATAAACACAACCTGGACAAGTATTGACGTGATTTTGATGAAGCAATCAGCTGGCTGGAACACAAAGCCACATCAACAAGCGATGATGAAGATGAAATAAACATATACTCTGACTCAGTCTCTTTTCCAAGTACACCAGAATTAGGTTAACAATCTAATTGGTTTGACTGAAAATAAAAGCACTCGCTGCAATCATTGGAACATTGAAGTCTTGCCAAGCTTTGGCGACTGTTATGTCATGTTTGGCATTTTGAACTGGGAGCATGTAAACAATCAAATTACCAGGCATTGACCTTGTACAACAACAGCCTCATATCAGGGATATGTTGTAGACCTGTAATACATTTTGAAAACAAGACATTGCATCATTCTCCATAGCTGGGGGGGCTTCCAAGAGTATAACAAACCATGAATGTCTTTGTATGTACACCTGTACATGTATGCCACGGGTTATCAATTAGTATTGTTGAAGCACCATAAAACAAAGTCTTTCTTATTATTATATTACATTTTCTGTCCAAACCTCATTTTACATCCAACAGTTGGAAGGTCTTTTCTTGGATATCTGTCCATTCTCTGTTGAACCATTGGAGGCAATTTGATTTCGATGTAACACACATTCTCTATTGACCCCAGCTTGTGATATCTCGTTCTTGGCCTCTCTCTTCTATGGGTTAACATACATGTAGCAATCACCACCTCAGGTTCCTAGACTTGTTGTCCCACAGGTTATCAGCTTTCTTGTCGCATGAAGAATGAAGGTACATGTATTGAAATGGGATTTACCACCCAAAAATATCAATACCTATGTGCTAGAACCATTTCTTGTTAAAGTTGAGTAAATGGACTGTATTTGGGAGAAGGTGGCCTGTTTTTAGCTGTTGTCAGTAAAAACATACTTCATGGACATTAATGTCTCTTTTGTAGTTTCCTGTGATAGCCTGTTTCTTTTTCTAGATCACCTGCCCCAAAGGCTCAAGTGAGCTTAGCTCACTGAGCCAATGCGATCGCTTTTTGTCCGTCATGCGTCGTTCATCGGACAGGGCCCATAAGGGCCAAAACTAGGTAACTTTCTAATCACAGCCCATTTATAACCAAACTTAGATGGTACATGCATAACAGGGACCTCAATGTTATTTGGGGGTCAAAAGTCACACATGTAGGTCAAAGGTCAAATGAGGTCAAATAATAGAATATACCTACAATTTCCTACTGGGTTGGTATCAGTCCATTTGTAACTAACTTGTATGGTAGATGCCCTACATGTATAAGGACCTCAATGTTAAACTGGGGCCAAAGGTCACATAAGTAGGTCAAAGGTCAAATAAGGTCAAATTTTAACATACTAGGGTAAGACATTTTATGGATATTACCTTGTTTTTATAAGAATGGATGTTAGAATTCAACTTGGGCAAAATCAGCCAAATGGCAAGGGGATGCAAAGTTTTTCAACTGGTTAATGTGGCTCCGTTGGTGCCCAGATATCATGCTCAAAGGTCCAAAACTATTCATAGTTGATGTTTTCTCTATGGGCACCACATAAAGTTTGCGAGTCCTCAGGTGAGCGTCATGCCCCTGGGGCTCTTGTTTTCTTTTGCAGTAAAAATGACCAAGATGGCTTCTCCAATGATCTTAGGGAGAAAGTCGGGGCAGAATGCTAGGTGGTGGAAATGGTTAAGATAGGATAGGAGCTCAGTGAAATGAGTTTCTGGCTTGTCCTTTAACTACGTGAAAATGATCATGATTGTCATGTCACCCTGTCAATTCAAATTAACGTCCAATTAAGCTAGACGATAGCTGGCACTGATGGTGCCCTTGGCGGACATTTTATTTTGATTCTGATGGGATGGTTTGACAATCAACGCAAGTCTACCGCAAAAGGTCATTGTCAAACAGATCAGTGGATGATAATCATGACGATCCTGGGAGACAAACCCAGAAAATCTGGAACCCATCTTGTACTGCTGGATGAGATACATGTATCAAGTGAAGTGATACTTAAAAGACACTATAACAGTGTGGAAGCCCCTTTTGAAAATTTGTCAAACTTTGTTATCTGACATATTGTTTGAATGGACAAATACAAACACCCTGGAACACAAAACTTTAGACAATTTTGCTATCATTCATAAAATATGTACAGATAAAAATCGGCACATGAATTATTGTCAGCAGACAAAATTCTGCAACGCAGCAGTCTATGGGGGAAAACTGGAATGGTTGCTCAATGATTTTCACTTTTTTAAAGCACTTAATGATGTTTCAACTTTTATTTTTTATCAGGGCTTCATTTTTAGACCCTTTCAAAGACACTGGTAGCATGGGAAAATCATGTAGATTAAATTTTATACATGTAAATAGGAAACATTGTTAGACAGTGCCTTTATAGAAAAGTAGAGAGTGCGAGTGTCAAGACTGATTGCAAAATTGATTGTTTTGTTTTTGAAATGTCATAATATTGGTGCCAGTCAAGTCTTGTCTGCAAAATGTTTTTAATCAGAAGAAGTGTGGCTCATCAATGTTTCCATGGTTTTCCTTCCAAGATAAGGAAAGGATTAGTCTGTTCCCCAGACTCTGGCTGGCTCGTAATTGAGACAGCTGTTGCATGAAGTTGGGGTGGGGGTAATCTGGACAAACTGAAGATATATGGTACCAATAGATGTCATATCTAATAGACAGGGTTGTCAATTTAAATCAATGGCAATTTAAATCAAATAAATCAATGTCATTTAAATCTTGATTTAAATCGTGATTTAAGTCATCCTCCCAAAAACTTTTACAAATTGCCAAACCTGCTTAGGCTGAAAAGCATTGTGAGCAGGTTATCGGTAATGTATTTAATCATACATAGACTCTACAGAGCACTTAGCTCTCCCACTCATAATATTATTCCAGTTTGCACAATTTAAACAATCTTAGGCAGAATTTTACAAACACAAACTAGCTATGACCACGATCTCCCGTCTACTGGGCTGTAACCACGTGAGTTGGCCTGGTTTGCGAACGTGAGCCAATTTGGACAATACTGTGTACAGTATAGAAATGATATGCACCCTGCAGATATTAGATGCACTCTTTGTTTTCTCATTGCACAACATTCCTTAAAACAATCAGTGGTTAAGTAGCTTACTGTAAAACACTATACTTTCGCGACATGAAACTTTCACGAATCATTGACCATGAAAAAAGCAAAATTTGGTAGGGAGAAGGAATTGTGTGTTTTATTAATTAATTATCACAACAATTTATAGAAAATATTTGTTTCAATGCCTCTGAAATTCCATTTTATCAAATGTAGAAGTGCATTGCGACCGTTGTAAGTGACCACGCGCTATATCGCGAGTCATTTGTCTTCTCTAATACACGGTCTTGTACTGGCATTAAAAAAAGTTGTGTATACACAAGCTTTCGTGTGCACTTTATTTTTGCGAATCTTGACTCCTCTCGAAATTCGCGAACGTTTTATGCTCGCAAAAATTTCTGGTTTTACAGTATATAATTGAAATATATGTAGCATTTGTGTTCTTATTCACCCTTGTAGATTCGGGTTTATCCCGAGTTATGGCGGGCTATGAGGGCACTGTTTGCCGAGGTAAAGGAGCATGGACATCTGGACGCGGCTTTTATATTCATCAAGATGCACAACGACAAAGTCTTCCAGTTTGTTTTCACCCAAGAACCAGTGAGTATAGCCAGGGCTCCACACTAACTTTTTTTTTTCTACTCCGTCCGCACCTGCGCTCCTGTCGGACCAGATAGAAGTCAAGTTTTTCATTATTACTGCCGAACCTAAATTACTGCCAAAATTATTTTTAAAAAACACATTAAAATATATTTTATTTATTTTGACTGCCCCACCACCCCCCCCCCCCGCAATATAGCAGTACCGTATTTAGCCAGCTCCTATTGATGCTAACAACAACCTGTCGCAGTTCATGTTTGTTGTTTGTTTTTTGCTGCGGACATGAATGTCGTTATAAGAATTTATTCGATCTATTATGCCTTAGAATAAAAGTCGTCATTTGATTTTGACCCGCCGGATATTAATTTCGCTAATATTTAGTCCGTATTATGGCCAAAATAATTGTTGATGAGTTCTCTTTTGTCCCGCGAATGAATGGGTAATATTAGTCCTTTTATGACTCAGAAATAAAAGTCAGCAATGTTGATTTTGCTCACAGATCATTAATTGCGTAATTATTTTAGTTACCGTTACGCCAAAACTAATTTTATGAGTTATTTCTGACCCGCGGAAATGATGGCTATATTTAGTTCCGTATTATGCCAGAAAATGAAATCGCAGTTTGATTTACCGCGGATATTAAATTTCAGCTGATATTTATTTCCGTATTGACGCCAATAGATTGTAAGAGTTCTTTTTGACCCCCGGGAAATGAATTGGCGAATTTCGCTTCTATCTATGCCCAGAAATAAAGTCGCAATTTGATTTTAACCCGCGAATTTATAATTGCCGAATATTTAGTTCCGTATTACGCCAAAAATAATTGTTATGAGTTTTATTTATGACCGCGGAATTGAATGCCGGTAATATGTGTTCCGTATTACGCCGAAATAATTGTTATAGAGTTGATTTTTATCCACGGAATATGAATTGGGGTAATATTTAGTTCCGTATTATGCAGAAATGAAAGTCGGCATTGAATTTTGACCCAGCGGATATTAATTCGCTTGATATTTAATTCCGTATTACGCCAAAAATAATTGTTAAGAGTGTATTTTTGACCCGCGGAAATGAATTGGGGTAATATTTAGTTCCGTTTTATGCCAGAAATAAAAGTCGGCAGTTTGATTTTAACCGCTCTTTACAATTATTTTTGACGTAATACGAAACTAAATATTAGCGAAATTAATATCCGCGGGTCAAAATCAAATTGCCGACTTTTATTTCTGGCATAATACGGAACTAAATATTAGCCAAATTCATTTCCAGGGGTCAAACATAAACTCCTAACTATTATTTTTGGCCTAATACGGAACTAAATATTAGCCAAATTCATTTCTAGGGGTCAAACATAAACTCCTAACTATTATTTTTGGCCTAATACGAAACTAAATATTACCGCAATTAGGCCTAATATCAGCGGGTCAAAATCAAATTGCCGACTTTTATTTTCGGTGTATTACCGAACTAAATATTAGCGCAATTCATTTCTGCGGGTCAAAAATAAACTCCTTACAATTATTTTTAGCGTAATATGGAGCTAAACAATAGCTCTGTATGACGCCCGTTTTCTCCGATATATCATTATATGGGACAGATTTTTTTTACTGGCCCGGTCGGACCAGTAAAATTGGCCATTTCTGAAATTATACTGGCCCGACAGTGATTTTTACAGGTCTCGGACCGTCGGACCTGTGCCAGTGTCGAGCGCTGGTATAGCAGGTTGGCTTATCAAAGGGGATTCTTAACATTGAGTATGTGTGTAGGTGTGGTTATGTGTGTTTGTGATGTGTGCGGGGGGGGGGGGGGCACTTAGTATAATTGTGTGATACCTATGTGCCACGGTTGAGACCTCCATTTTCAGCCCTAAATTCCAGTTAATTTCAGAAGCCAAAGAAATTTTTTTGTTTTTTTCAGGTCCAGAGACCCCCCAAATTTGCCTTTCGCCACTGACTTTTTGCTCCACCGCTCCACGGCACAGCCGGACCAGAGCATGGCAGTTTCAGCACAGCGTGCCAATGGCGCGCCGAAAAAAATCAAAGCTCCAGTTCCGGAGACCCCTATTTTTCGCTCAAGCCAGTTCTACAGCCCCCGATTTTCGACTTCGGTGTGGCACATCTAGGTATCACATTATAAGTCGAGTGCCCCCCCCCCCTCCCCACCTTGGGTGGGTGTATGTGTTGCACACACTGAATATTTCACAGAGGTTTTATTTTTACAAATTTCATGACGAAACAACGGCAAAAAATTTCACGTCCTGATATACCTGTCTAGATGCAAAGTGAATGAAAACGCAATAAAATCATAAATTCCTGGTATCTAAGCAAAATCACAAAAATTGTGCAAAATATGGTGTCAACAGTATACATATCATTGCCCAAATGGTAATAAGGGCTATCTGCGCAGAATGGTTTAGTGTTCATTGGATTGCCTCTAAATTGGCTAATTTGATGTTTGCACAACAGAAGTTATAACCATCTTGATATGGGTATGAATAACTGCAGTAGTTTTGAACAAACACAGAACACATATTTCAAAACTCTTTTACTGCATGGTTCATTTATAGGTCATACATGTAGGGCGGGTGATAGTTAATTTTTCCCTGTTTTGTTTTGTCATCAACTCATTGTGTGTGTCCTCCGTTGTCAACGCAAACAAAAATTTTATCGACCTGTCCGTGCAACCACAATACTCCATTTTGTTCAGAGGCTTAGCTGGGGTGGGATGGGGGAAAATGAGGCAGCTGGCCCCACCCTCTCCCCCAAAATAATATAAAGATAAAATAAGACGATGAGGCATGTCACAGCAGTCTCCTTGCATTTTTTTTTTTTGGGGGGGGGGGAAGGGGTCTTCAAGATATTGCCGGTGGAGGTACAGTAACTACCTCAGCTCCTCCTCCCCTCCAAAAAAAGCCCTGGTCATGCCACTGTCTTTGTTTGTCCTTGTGTTGTGTACTATTACCAGGAAGGATACATACAATTGGCAGGATTCTATTGTTTTGATTAATTCTTTGATAACAGTTTGTTTATGTCATTCAAAGTTTTGTTTGTGTTTCCTCTTTTAAAATAATTAGGTGTGGCTTTATTGTTGGCAAATGATGTTGATGTGTATTCATGTACCCTATGGCAGCAGAGAATGGTTTAAACTCCAATACTGTACATTGCCATAATGAAATACCTGTAATGCACACCACTATAAGGACTAAGTAGTAATCACTAGTGATCACCCGGGTGTTTGTTTCAGTTAATTAAATTTAAGATTAGCAATTTGTTTATCCACATGTATTTGTGTATCCTATTTATCTATTTATTGATTTATTGATTCATTAATTCATTGATTGATTGATTGATTCATTCATTCATGCATTTATTTGCACGTAGTGATCAGGCATAATCATAGTACTCACATTTGACAAATGGCTTTCAAAACTAAATCAAATTAGTGAATTTTTTCTCGATAACCGTGTTCAGAAAGAAAAGTCTTGCTTTATTTTTCATATTCCTTGTCAGCTTGATTGGTATTTCATTTCCATGTAACATCAGAAACATTATTTTTAGAAAACTTGGAACAGCCTGGTTGTGAATGTGTGCATATTAGTACCGTCATGCTTTGTGATGGACAGTGCCATATGATGTCTTTTGTTGTCTTTTAACAGATTGTCTACACTTGCTACAGGACAGAAGATTCCTATGAGAAGTGGAAGGCTGAAAGGGATCTGATGAACAGTACGTTCAAGCCAGACTTGCTGGAGGTAATCAAAAGTGCATCATTTGGGTAACATATCAAAATATCTTGCTAATTAAGATATTTGGAAATATCATTTGAGTGAACCAGCGCAAGATATCTCAAAAACCATATAGCAACAGGTCACGAAATAGAGGGTAATCCAGCGCTAACCATTCTGTATTCTGGCAGCATGGCCTAATCCATATTCAATCACATTTGAATCTGACACAAATGTGGCCTGTCAAAGATTTCAAAGTAGGCAAAAAAAGTAGTGAATGGGGGAAGTTGAGGAATTAGTTCTGTCATGATCATGTAGTGTATAATTCTGGAAGCCCTTTGGAGATTACACCAGTTGTCAGCACACCCTGTGGAAATAAACACATCCGTTGCTATATCTTCACTAAGTGCTTGCCAGATGAGCGTCAAATTAACTCTCACTTGCAACATTGCAACAAAATGTCAAACATTTGTCATGGGATGTTTTGGACATGGTATTCAAAGAGTTTATTGGGTGTTATACAGGGTGGTCCAAAAGAGAGAGGAAACACATACTTTTCTGTCATGACAGCTGATAGGGAATTGTTCTAGAAGAAAAACGATCCCAAGATTTTTTAATTTTGTTGGGTACTTTTCGTTTTAGAGATGTTCTTGTGAAGTAATGTAAGATCATAGATTGTATTACGACCAAAGCACTTTTTCGAAACCGAAGTCATTGTTTAGATAATGATCGTGATTATTGATGAATGGGCAAAAGTAGGACTAGTGACTTTGGTGATGCTCCTTTTTCATGGGCCAGTGCATTTCTTTGAGAATGATTGTGCTCTTACATAATTACAACTTTTCATGGAATAATGTTGAGCACTGCGCTTTCATTGACAATCGCTTTGTCAACAACTTCACGTTCAAAGATGAGGTCTTGAGAAATTTATCATCATACATTGTTTCACACAAAAAAATTGTTAAAACAAAAAGTACTCGACCAAATTTAGCAATTTTGGTACTTCCTTGTCACCCAACATAAATCAGGTTTGTTTTACATGTAGGTGGGAAAAGGATGCATTTCTTTCCTGATTTTCTTTATTTGGACCACCCTGTATTGTAACTGTCCTGCTGCCTTTTGAACAGTGTTGTTTACGAGACTGGCCTCTCAGTCTCCACCTTGGTCCGAGGCACCTGTACAAACCCTATGGAAAGCAGTGTTTTGGAGTGGCCTCGGTCTCGGACCTCGGAGTCTCACTTCCAACGCTGCTCTTAAAGCAGGCTTTTTTACCCACCTGTTCAAATTAAAAAGCACCATCTTATTAGCCCAAGTATAGTTCTGATAAATGGCAAAAAATGAAATTTTTTGCTGTTAGGTTTTTTAGATAGGCCTATGCAGGCCTCAACAAAAATTTATTTTATTGCCAGCCCAGTCGGGCACTTGGATTTTAGATCCAAGTGCCCGACAGTAAAATCCAAGTGCCTGATCTAGACGCAAGTTGTTTTTGTCATTGATCATTGCAAAAAAAAATGCACTGCCCAATGGGGCAGGTTCTTTTTTTTTCCAAGTGCCTGACCACGATTTTCAGGTGCCCCGGGCACTCGGGCACCTGGGTTTGTCGAGCCCTGCCCTATGTGATTTATCAATGGCCTGAAAATTGCTCGCTCTACCCCACAGTTCCCTTAGGTAAATGTATACCGATAATGTTCCCCGATGTTTTGAATATCACAATTTGTTACTATAAACAATTTTCAGTAGGTTTAATGTTGTTTCTTTATGTTGTCTGGGGTGACAATAGAATGCTTTGTGAAAGATTGACCAAAATGTTTCTGATCGACCAAAACTATACTTGGGCTTTCACACCGTGTATCATGTCAATTCTCTGTCCAGTTATCATATACTTCACTTATCTTCTGACCCGAAAGTTATTTTACGTGGATAAAGCCAACAGTTATCTACATACATGGGACTAATGCATTTCCTGTGCTTCAGTCGACACATTATTATTGCTATTACCTGTTTTACTTTTTAAAACCATTTGACACAGATTACAGTGGATGGACACTTACATGTATACACACACAATACACAAAACAGTTCTGATTAAAAGTACAATGATTCCGTGTTTATTATGCTAAAATGCATATATATTTGAACAATTCCTGAATTGATAATAAATTATGAATCATGTATTGAAACGAGACATTATGCGGCTTATGAAGTTATGGTCACTGCGGCAAATTCAGGGGGGGGGGGGAGGTCAACTATTTTCCCCACCCCATTGGAGGAGGGCAGAATGCATTATAAACAGTTGGAAGCTACATGTATGGCCCCCTCTTTTACATAATACTTGATCTGCCCCTGACCATTTATCTGTTGTAGCATGACTGAACAATTTATTGTTAATTTGAAATACATTATGTAATTATACTATACAAATTCAAGTTCCCATTTTCTATGCTGGTAATAAAACTAGTTTTGAACTAAATAGATTTTGTGCATTAAACAACCCACTGTATTAAAGGGCAGTGACATGATTGGGAGAAAAAAAAATGCCTTTAGAACCAAACTGGTTGATGCAAATCGCCTGGCTGGAAGGATTAGTCTGGAATTTGTTTACTTAAGAGAATCAAGCATGAACATACCAGTACTAAATTTCTCTCGTGCCCCGAAAAAAATCAATCCCATAGAAAGCTACACAATGAATTTGTCACAAGGCATACTAATGGTAGTTCTCTTAACATGAGTCAACTTTTGACTACAAAATCTTTGCGGTAGAATCCTTACATATAGTTTACCTGATTCTAGAATAATTTCACCCAAAGTTGAAGACTACCCCCAATCATGTCATTTACCTTTAAAGGTGCTGTGGGCAGGAAAATGCATGAAGAAAATGGAATTTTGTTTTACTCTCCTTTTTTCCCTAGGATAACTAGAATTTTATTTATGTTTTGTTAAAATGTTTTGCAAAATCAGTGGTTTGTAGCAAAATTGTTTCATGAAAACAGTCTCAAGCTTGAGAGTGTACATGTATCACCGTAATCAGTGGAAACGTGGTAAATAATCTTACACAAGAGTAAGCTACCCGGAAAGTCTGTCCATTTACAGCAAAGCAGGAGAATTATGCAATTTGTAATGTAAGAATCACAATTTCTCATTTGAAAAAGAAGCAAAAAATACATTTGTGATTAAAAGTCTTGAAAAAACAACAGAATTTCAATTTCAGGAAACAAAACTCTGGTCTTCGCTGTATTATTGGTTCTAAAGGTTGATCATAAACTAGACAAAATAATGACACAGAACACAGAATTTTTAAGTAGATCAAGGCCACACAGCATGTATTCTATGTGAAATATGTGTTAAGGGAGGGTTAATTGTTATGGAGTTATCTAACAAGATAGCTCTAGATTAAGGCTTGAACTGTTAACATGGAGCTAGACACATGTTTCCTGTTTTAAACAGTATTGTTTTGATTAGAATCCTTTATAGGTTCCCTGTACATTAATGTGGATTGAGTGAATCCAGAACGTATAATTTGGAAATCCAACAATGACAGTTTGAGCACATTTGGTTTGAAAACTGGAATAAATCTCTATGTCATGCTTTATGGCAATTCTGCTTAAGTCTGTGATGTCAAATGAGAACAACTATCCACTATAGTTACTTGGAATTAACGTGACGGGTGAATCATAACCTTAAATCAATCAAACTCTCCAACTGAATTTATACATGACTTTTAAAACAAATATGCCAGGTCAATTGCTTTTTTTATAGCCTAAAAAATGAAAATTTATTAAGAAATTGTAGTCAAGGTCAACAGAGGGTTGTTTTGAGAGATATGGCATCACAGACTTAAACGGAGAAGGAGCCAGCAACTAACGGGCATAAGTTAAGAAAAAATTTGAGTTCTTGCCAACCAATCAGATCACACATGCACTGGTCTGGAGCTGACCATGCGTGACCGATGCATGCCACCCGACGTGTGTTAGTCTCGCCATGGTAATGTATGTGCTGTTTGAATCGATAAGCTCCTCCCCCATAGCTGTTTCTGCAAGTTTTATCCCGGGATAAAACTTGCAAAGACGTAAAATAAACACAAATTAACTAATTTATAGGGCCTTGCTGAGGGTGAGTATCACACAGTGCCCCTTATTTAGGCTGTCTCTATCACCATGTACCATAATTCTCACAATATTCACAATGTCATTTTTATTGTTAACTTATGCCTGTTTGTTGCTGGCTCCTTCTCCCTTTAAACAGAATTGTCATTTACAAAATAAGTACAAAGGATAACATACTGATTTTATCAAATTTTTGAATGTCATATTTCTTAAATGGATTATTCAAATGAGCTCAAACTTTTACACTTGGGTTTCTGCAAATGTTGGAGATTCACTGAACAGGGAAATTTCTCCTTTAAAACTTGTTACATGAACATTCAACGTCATTGAAACACAACTCAAATCAGTGTAAAATAATGAACAATAGTACAAGAAGAGTTGTGGTGGTGGTGGTGGTTGGGGGGGGGGGAGAAGGGAAAAATGAAATAGTATCCCTACTCCCTGGGAAATATGATACTTCCTCCAATGATCATTGTATAGACAAAACTTAATTACTCTTTTCACACAGATGCTAAATCCTGATTGCAAACATGATTACAAGTCTTACAGGACAATGCGATTAGAATGATAAATTCTAGTGAAGATGCATGGTCATGTGTCTGGGTATGCTGCCCATCAACTGCCTAGTGGATGGATCACGTAGCTGTGACACACTTGCAAAAATGCCCTAGAGTTTGCGGTATTCCAGCAGAAGTTAACCCGTTGCCTCCGAGATTCTGAAAATCCCATAGAGTTAACACAGGCCACATCCGGTTCCCGCAGCCAACGGGTCAATAAAATGTTACAGAAGCTCCCCACCCCCCTCCAAAATGGTGATGTAGAGATCAAGCCATTCACGCAGGGCATAACGCAGCATGAATTGGGAGAATCATGATTAGAAAACACTTCTGGAACACCATTAAAATTTGAATTTTATGATTTGATTTGCAATCTTGATTCTAGTGTGCTTTAACCCGAGTCAAAATACCATAAATATAGAATGATTGGCGATTGCAAATGTGATTGCAATCACTGTTTGGGCACTGTGTAAAAGGCCCAGGGGGTGTTTCATAAAGCCTTTTACACAGTGCCCAACAGTAATTACAATGATTAATGGAAGCTCGTTCTCACAACAGGTATATATGCTCAGCTTTAATGAACGGGCCCCTAAGTTACCACTGACATATACTGTTGTGAGACGATCTAGAACGCTTCCATTAATCATCTGAACGGGTTTAGCTGGTGTGGTTACACCGCCGTCACATGAGCTGTCTCATGTTCAGTAGAGCAGCGGGTTACCACTGACAACGATTTAACCATAGGTCAAATCTATCCATACTTCTGGCTGACGTGATTCGCGTTTATACTTTTGTTACGTAACTTCCTGTGTGGTTACACCGTGTTCGAAACCGTCTGAGAATGGTCTCAGACCACCTGTGGAGGTGGTCCGACAAAAATGCTTTCAGAACCCTTTTGGACCACTTTTGGGTCGGTTGTTGTGGTTACACCGCGAGTGAATCGTTCTGAGACTGTTCTTTCAGTATGACTGGGGTCAAACAGTCTATATGTACCTTTTATGGAAAGACAATACCTCTGGTATATCATCTATCACAACAAATTATCATTTCCTGTTTATCAATAATCAGTCATCTGTGTCTAGAGGAAATGGGATTGTTTTACCTTTATTAGATAGTTACCATATGACCATGAAAAGGGAAAAAGTTACTTTCAGGTATAACAGGTATTGATTTTGTCAATTGATGAAGGCCTGTTCATATCAGGATCCCAGCATTACATGTAGGTAGTTATCTACCACATTAAACAGTGACTATAATCATGCCCTGTAAAACCAGGGCATGCCTAGCTGGAGGGTATTTTACAAATTCATTGACAGTAAACATTTTTCAAATCCAAGTTACTAGCTTGGCTTTAACTACTGCAACATGATGAAATTTAGATCGAAATTATTACGTGACTCTAGAATGTTACTGTTATTGTCACTCTGCCACCTTGTCACATATTTTTTGTGAGCAATACCGGCCACTTTTCTTGTCAGAGTTTATTCAAATTTGCTATGGTAGTGTATGACAGGAAAATTTAGGTGCCTGTTTTGATGCAGGGCTCCACACTAACATTTTTTTCTACTGGTCCGACCTTTTCCTGTCGGACCAGTAAAAGTCAAGTGTTTCATTATTTTACTGGCCCGAACCTAAAATTTACTGGCCCAAAAAATAAATGTAAAAAACACATTAAAACTATATTTTATTATTGACTGCCCGCCCCCCCCCCCCAGCAATATAGCAAATAGTATTTGCCAGCTCCTATGATGCTAACAACAACTGTCGCAAGTTATTGTGTAGTCACAGATTTATTATGAAAATATTGTTTAGGACATATCAAAACTTATTCCTCCAGATGTGAATGCTTCGACGTCCCCAGGGCGTGGGGGGGGGGGGGTT
>JZLH01S0597440.1:0-16495 GCA_001188425.1 Eucidaris tribuloides
GCAGAAAACTGGATACATAGGAATTGGGGGTCAAATTAGAGGTCATTGACCTCTGACGTCACGTTCCACCACCCACGGCACTCAAGAAATCACTTTTCAAATGTGTCAAGGGATGTTCTACCCAAATATCATAACAAGACACCTGGTCATTTTTGTCAAATAAATTCTGGCTATCTCTTGGACTAATATATTATCATATCAAAGATAAATAGTACCTTTGGGATTTTAACAACGAGAAACATTGCAACCTCTGCCCTTCTTATTGGTCATGCTCTCACTTTATGGTCAACTTGAAGGACCCATTGGCTGGGTGTACTGTTCTACGTATTGTGTAATGCCTGGGGTATCCTGTGTAACCAACTTTGGCTGAATGTAATTTTTCTGCCCAGCGCTCATAAGTTTTATTCGAAATTTTTTGTCTGACAACATATTTTATTTGGTATCAATGGAAAAGATATTTCATTGCGTTTTTTTTAATGATTTTTTGGCAAATGTCAATATTGCATTGCAAGGATTTAATGGCCCATTTTGAAAAACACCAGTGGAAAATGAGGTTTCGTCACTATAATTTCAGGCTAATTTGTTTTCACACAACCATGTACACAGTTGGTAAAGACGTAAATACAAATAAATACAAATACCTGCAAGTATAACATACTACAAGATTTGAAAATTTAGAGCATCATTGCAAAAAAAAAAAAAATGTCGAGTAAATTTTGCAGCAGCAGTCTGTAAAGTAGGTGGATTATGCAACGGTTTCTAAATCAAAGGCTGTCAAAATATTTCAGAATCATTAACCCGAGGTACTCATGTATATTTGGTATACAGGATGTTTGCCGGGGATGGCCGTGTGGAATTTTTTCAAGAAAAACTCCTTTTGGGTTCCCCTTTTCATGCAAAAAGATCACCATCATAGGTCCCAATTTTTGTCAGATTTTTCACAATTCCTTCGGCAATGGCATTGCTGCTGCCAACACACTCACAAACTGTCTAATTTGTAGCGCGCCTTCTTGCGCGCAAGATATTGTTAATTTTTCAAGTTTTTCGGAGCATGCTCACTCTTGTGTGCCAATAAATTTTTGAAACCTCCTTTAGACCATAGTTGTGCCCTATATTTACTCTAGATGTGCGGTATGGTTCAGAGTTCTCAGCAGCACATACCAGGTCTGACTATAATCTGAGTACCTGGCAGGAGAACTCTTAAAAACTCGAATTACAAAAATCAATGTATAAAATTAACGATTATGTTTATTTATGCATTATCTAGTAAATGATAAAAGGATAACTCCAAATAAACCCATTACTCAGATTGAAATGATATGTGCTCACATTCATGTCTTACTCATTTACCTAGGCTGTATTCACCACAGATTATGATCGATGAATCTGCAAACGTATCAGATTTTTAAGGCGTTTATTTTTCAAAAGTATTATGATACTACCCTTCCAGTACGCTTATTATTAGGCATAAATCCGACAACATACAACTCTGAGAAATCTGTTCTGTTCAGTCTAAATGAACAATCACACAAACAAATTGTTCATCACTCTCGTCAGCGTGTTTTCTTTTTTTCTATGCAGACCTGAACTGGGCAAAACATGATTTGCATCAATGCCAGAAAATTCAATATATCTCAGGAGTCCGATTGACACAACCAAATGAAATTGAAATAAACTGTAGTGAAATGTATGGTCTATAGCTGACAATACTAAAATAATTATGACTTTTTACCAAAAAAATCTTATATTTTCATTTGGACCATTTTTATTTGAGACAGACTATATTCAGTAGCAGTAGTAGAATCCAAGAGGGTTTTTAAGACTTTGGTTTTTAGTTCCTGACTTCAGGCGGTACAGTGCACTCTCCAGTTATAAAAGGAAGTCCTGGACCCATGAAATTTGTTCTTCTACAACGAAAAAATTTTCTTTAGTTATCGGGTTGGGAAAAACAAGTAGAATACAAAGCGAAAGCAGATATAAGGCCAGAGATTTTACTTTCTTGTATGGTAATTTTTGTTATATCAGTGTTCTTTCTAACGTCGTGATGTGCACTGTAGCTGGATTTACCTTGCCACTCACAAAAAAGTTGCGTCTCTTACCACCTCGCAACATAATCAGAACATGATCTCCTCCCTCAACCTCCAAACCTCCTATTCCTGCCAACCACCAATGATTCTTTTCAGTCTCGCTCCTTACTTTGGTAAATAGATCCCAATTCCCTGCTGACCATCCCAATGAACTCAACATTCCTTTAAACCATTTGAAAGGAAGCTTATGTTGATAATTATCAAACCCTCTGCTGGTGGAAGCCTATGTTTGATAATTGATTCCAAAACTTCTGTTTGGGGACAGCCCCATGTTTGATAAGTTATCAACCCTCTCACTAGAGCCGAATGATTTATACCCCATGGTATTCGAATATTCATATGTCTGAACTACTAACAGTCGGTTTTGATAATTATCAAACCATCTGAATGGGCAAGCTTACGTTTGATATTATCAAACTCTCAGATGGGAAACGTTACGTTTAGATAATTTTATTCAACATGACAAAAGAAATCCATGTTTTGATAACTACCAAAACCATCTACGGAAAGAGGCCTACGTTTGACAATTATTCAACTGTTTGATGCGGGGAAGCCCATGTTGATAATTATCCAAACCTATGGATGGCAAGCTTCACAGTTTTGATAATTATCAAAGCCCTGGGGAAGCCTACGTTTGATTATATCAAACCTGACAAGGAAATCCATGTTGATAACTACCAACCATCTACTGGAGGGCCTACGTTTGATAATTATCAAACTCTTTGATAGGAAGCCCATGTTTGATAGTTACCAAACCCTATGCATGGCAAGTTCAAGTTTGAAAAGTTATCAAACCCATATGTGGGTAGGTACGTGTTGATTATCAAACCTGACAAGAAATCCAAGTTTGATAATTATTCAAAACCATTCTGCTGGAAGCCTACGTTGATAATTATCAAACCTTTCTGGATGGGAAGCCTATGTTTGATGATAATCAACCCTCTTATAGGAAGCGCCCACGTTTGATAATTATTCAAACCCTTTTATAGGAAGCTATATGTGTGATAATTATCAAACCTGATGGGAAGCCTACGTTTGATAATAATCAAACCCTCTTATAGGAAGCCCACGTTTGATAATTATCAAACCCTTTTATAGGAAGCTTACGTTTGATAGTTATCAAACCATTTGGTGGGAAGACCACGTTTGATAATTAACAAACCTGCTAATAGGAAGCCCACATTTTGCATTTTTTGTTTGAATTCTGCCAAACCTTGAGATAAATTTTCAGTTGAATAATTCACATTTCTGCACATCAAGTAACTGAAACTGAAGAAAGAGAGGCACCTAATTTCCTTATAATTGGTTGATTTTTGTAGACTTTTGTGGAAAGTCTACTTTTATTTTGGATCGGGTTAAATGTTTTTGACTATCATTTATTTTCGGGCAAGTAAATTTTTCACTCAGGCAAGTTAATTTTTCACTCGGGCAAGTAAAACTCTGAAAGTGATAATTTCACTTGCCCAAGGGGCAAGTAGGAAAAAATGTTAGTGTGGAGCCCTGTCATAAGGAATATTTATCCCCCAAACTAGCATTTTATGGGGTTTTTTAGTGATAAATTGGTAAAAATATGATTCAATGCATATATTTGCATAATCAAATAATTATAAATAAACAATACATATTTTCAACATTTTCATTTCGTATAATAATTTTTATATTTGGCATTTGGGATAGAAACATCTTCATAATACTGTTGGTGTTCTGTTGATAGAAACATCTTGAAACATTTTATGTATTGTATTTTGTAACAATTACATTTTGTAATTATATTTCTGTTTATGGCATTTCATTCCATTTTTATCTCTTTTTGCTATGTTTACAAGTTCCATTTGTTTGAATAATTGATGCATAAAATGGTTTCTTGTATATGTGAACTCACAACTTTCCTTGATAGTTATGATATATATACATGCATTTGATTAATGAATAAAAAATCAAAGAAAAAACAAAACAAAATAAACTTCTCCACAACCTCTGTCAGGAGCAAAGATATTTTAAGATCCTAAACAGGAATATCCTGCTGTTATGGGGAACCACAGTTATGCCCGATATGCTGCCCGCAACATCCATCTCCCAAGACCCAAATAAATAGGTTTAGTCATTCTATGTCTGCTGCAAAAACTGGTTCTTATTAGAACATCTAACCGAGTTATAGGCCTTACAAGTTGATATACATTTTGTAATGATTTTATATGTCATATTTTACTATTTTTTGGATGCAAATATCTTATAATAAAGTTGTATTTGGCATTTTGTAACGGAAACATCTTACAATACTTTTGTATATATGGTGTTTTATTGATAGAAATATCATGATACACTTTATATATTGCATTTTAACATTTAGAATATTTTTGTATTAAAGACACTATATAACACTGTGGAAGACCCGTTTAAAAAATTGTCGAACTTTGCTATCTGACATATCTGAAAGTGTTTGAATGGACAAATAAACACCGTAGAACACAAAAGTTTGGACAGTTATGCTGTCACTAGTACAATATGTGCAGATACAAATTGGCACATTAATTTTATATCAGGCGATAGGAAATTCTGCAACACAGCAGTCTATGGAGAAAAGCTGGAATGGTCTCTCAATGATTTTCACTTTTTTAAAGCACTTAATGATTGTTTTACACTGCAATTTTTTCAGGGCTTCATTTTTAGACTGTATCAAAGATACTAGTAGCATGGGGAATCATGTAGCTCAGATTTTTTAAACTGGAAACATTGTTATACAGTGCCTTTAACAATTTGTAATACACTTTATATATTGCATTTTGTCTCAATAACATCTTGTAATTGTATACAGCAATTCATTTCATTTTTTAAATCCTTTTTTGCTATGTTTGATTCTTTTGTTTGAATGATTGATGCATAAAATGGTTTCTTGTATGTGAACTCACAAATTTTGTTGATAGTTATGATTGATATACATGTATTTGATTAATGAACAAAACATCAAAGGAAAAAAAAAAACTTCTCCACCACCTCTGTCAGGAGCAAAAATATTTTAAAGACGTAGGCTAACATTGTGGACCTTCAATTAAAAAGTTGTCAAACTGTGATGGCTGAGCTACATAGCAGTGCTTCAATGGACAAATAAATACCCTGGAATATAAAAGTTTGGAAAGTTATGCTGCCACTGGCAAGATATGCATGAATGAATGTCACCAATGAATTTCAGCTGCGGTGGAGTATAAAATAGCCTAGATCTACACACAAAATAAAGTCTATGGAACAAAATGGGTGAATCCGGTCAACCCAAGTACTAGTAGATTTTCAGTTTATTAAAGCACTTAATAATAATTTTGAAATACAATTTTTTTCAGGGCTCATTTTTAGACTTTATCAAAGACACTTAAAGCATGGATGATTTTTATGTAGCTCACATCTGTTAAAACTGTGGTCATTGTTAGCCTGTGGCTTAAAGTTTCTATAAACAAAAATATCCTGCTGTTATGGTGGACCACAGTTATGCCTGATATGCTACCCGCAACATCCATCTCCCAAGATCCAATAAGAAACAGGTTAAGTCATTCTATGTCTGCTGCAAAAACCACATTATGCGGAACATATTTGCAGAGAGGATGATTAAAAGTAACGACAGATGCCCGGTCCACTGGGAGACAATGACTTTTGCAAAATCGTAACAATCACGTTGGCGACTCTCCAACAAGTCTACTCATCTCCTCAAAGTTTTACTTTGATGTATTAATCTTCCATCACCTACTAGTTCCTATAACTGATTAAAGCCAATTGTTTGGTCGATCTGGTTAAATTGTACGTCAATATTTCATGGAGTATGGTATTGTAAATAATGCCAGACATACAAAAACAACATCAAACCTACTGAAAATCATTTAAAATGGCATACTATGACTTTCAAAAATCATTAGTAATCAGATTTCACTATGTTTATAACCTGTGGCAAAAATGTTGTCCCCCCCCCCCCCCCACCAGCCCAAACATTTTCATGTTTCATGTTTTTTTATTACTTTCTGCAAAATAGAACTGTTTCAGATCATGTGAATTTCAGGATATCAAAAAGGTGGAATAGGTCTATCTCAAAAATACACTGTAATACAATGATGCTTAAGTTATCTTAATTATTATTGGTTATGATTGTATTGTATTTTGTAATACACATCACTACTTTCTATATTTTGTATTATGTTATAGGATTTTCATGCTTTCAAGCTTAGTTTATGTGTTAGTCCTTTTTGTATGGTATAGTAACACATCGAATCAATTGTATCCCTACGTGTATGTACACATATATTTGAATTGTTTTGTAATCTTGCTGTATTATTGTGAAAACGGACCACACAAATAAATAAATATAAAAAAAATAGGGGAAAAATATTTTTAGTTATTTAGCAAGACTGCACACTGGGTAAACCTATGGGAATTGCAGAATCTTGTAGACTAACGGTTAAAGGAAGTTACAGGATTGGAAGAAGTCAAAAATATCTTAAGAACCCAACCAGTTGAAACATATACCAATATATACACTGGCTAGAGTGTAAATCAAGCCTGGAAGGATATGTCTGGAATTTATTTACTTCAGAAATGAACATTCATTTCCAAGTATTGAATTAAAACTATGATCCCAATAGAAATTGATCTCCTGAAAAGGTGCACAACAAATTTCAACGTCCTAGCGATTTCTGATAGTAACTGTAGAAAAACGAGGAAATTGTTGGCTGTGAAATTTTCACAGCAATTTCAGTATACTTGCTCTGAGTAACACTTATCCTACATTGAAAACGGCTTCCAATAACATTTCCCCTTATTTCATTTTATACTTTATTCTTCTTGATAGATGCCACTTAAAACTCTGTTTGTCTACATCATAACTTGTGTCAGCTAAACATCATTCACTGCCACTTTTACATATAACCCCTCCAATCCCCCCCTCCCCCCAAAAAGTGTGAAAATATTATCCCCTAATCCACCCAGGGGACCATTCCACTCATGACTGAGCATAGTGGGATGTCACTCATGACATCACCATCACCGTGGCAACCATCAGCTGACTTGTCTGTCCATGTGCTGCTAGGTCTCTCTCGCCACGGCAGCAAAACATGAACGAGTCACAGACTGACAGGAAAAAGTACCACTCTTCTTCACTCTACCCTGCGCTGGTGGCCACCGGCCGTTCGCTTGTCACTCTGCCAGGAACTTTATAAAAAAAAAAAATTGACAAAAAACGAGGACGCTTCCTGACACCCATCACGGAAAGTGATTAGAAGGACGACAAAAACAAACACTCCGACTCACATTGTGAATGGGGATAATCGGATATTGAGGACTTATACTGCCAATCGTCTCTTCCCCTTAGCTAGCTGTGACTGGAATACACATAACCACATGCTATTGGTAAGTGCTTAAAAGGTATTGTTTCAACAATAATTTCCAATTTGAAGTAACAAAGAAATCTGAGCTGCATTGGCATTCATGCTATCAAAGTATAGTGTGGCGTAAAATGATATCCTGATTAAATTATTCTGCAAAACAATCATTACAAGTGCATTCAGTTTTTTGAAAATGTACGACTGAGTGGTGACACCATTTCACATATTTCCCAATAACTCTATACTAGTATCTGGATGACATTTATTATCAACGCATTATTCATTCTTTGATATCTTGATAGTGACAACATAATTGTCAAAACTTTCGAATTATTACATGTTTACTTAACCATTTGAACCTTATACACCCGGACATCAAAGTTCTACTTAAATCCCCAAATGAGTGTCCATATCATTTTCAACAATTGTTTTAGATTTTAGCGTTTTGTCAGCCAGTGATTTTTTGGCCTTTTCACGGAATCATTTCCATGGCATTTTTATCACTTGATAGATGGAAACTAAATTTATACTGTAGTGAGTTTTTATTTGTATTGTTTGTTTTACTAGTATAATGCAAACATTAGACTACAGAAGAGACTTAACTGGGATCTTGTCCAAATCCTGTACCTTCAACATAATTTTTTTTTTAAATCCCCCTTAAGCAATAAAACCCATTTGTGGTGCAGAATGTAAGTGAAATCTGTAAAATTTGGTAAATGAAGGGTTAATTTGCCTTTTGTCTATAAAACAAAGTCACCAACTTTGCAACTCTGCAGCAAATTTTCGGCGCGCCATGCTGAAATTGCAATTCTCTGGTCCGGCCGTGCCGCTTCTGCAACGCAGCCGAGCAAAAAATCTGTGGTGAAACGGCAAATTTGGGGGTCTCTGGAACTGAAAAAAAAAACTTTCTTCGGCTTCTGAAATTGTGATGCTCTGGAACTGAAATTTAGGGCTGAAAATGGGGGTCTCAACTGCAGCACATAGGTATCACACAATTAAACTAAGTGCCCCCCTCCCCCCCCGAACCATGACAATGCCATGTAGGTCACATCAACTCTTTCTTTTTCAAAAGTTTTGCAACTAGACTTTATCGACAAGAAACACCAATTTCAATAAACATATTTCACATCTTTCAACAGTCTCCATTTTATGAGGTGAAAATGTTTATAAAGGTAAAAAAAAATGCTGTTTCTTGTAGTTTCCTTTTAGCTTTACATTCTACTTTTTTATCTCCACAATAGCATTCCATACCATAGTTAGTGATTTATGCATTTGTTATTTTGTTTATAGTTGAACCCTTTTTCCACATTTCTGTTCACAATGTAGATCATAAATTGCAAAATTGCAAAATTCACCCAGGCAAATACAGTTTTCACAGGATGTCAAATGTTGTGAACTCTGAACTCCAGTTTTAGGGTATGGCTGTTTTTAAGGCAAACATTGTCTTTTGCAAGACCTATTTTCACAATCTGCTTTTATGAAATTGATTGTCCATTTTCTACTTCATTTCTTTGTTCTATTTCATTATCTTGTTTTATCCAATACAGAAAATTAAAGCCTTTATTGGGTGTCTATGCAACAGTATAGCACAGGTTAAATTGTGATTTGGTCCCATTAGGATCCTAATATATAAAGCCTGATAGCAAAACAGGATTTGAGCTTCAAGACTAGGATTGGTGTATGTAGGATTGGAGGTCAGAACTCTGGTTTTGTTTTTAAAGCAAAGTACGAAAAACAGCCAACCAAACATGACACCTCAATGAAAGTTTGAGAGAAATGAGATATATGACAAAAGGACTCCTTTTTTTGGTATGAACTTTGGGGGATTGGAATAAATAACCATCTGATACTGCTAATTCCCCATCATTTGATTCATTAACATCATTTGATTCATTAAAGGCCAACAGTCATGACAGGATGAACTAGAAATATCACTGAAGGTGATAAATACCCCCGCCTCATCACATACCTGACTCATTGCCATAATATGCCATTACCACGGCAACACAATTTCCGACACATGCAAAAAGTATGTCTTGCACATCTTCACTTAAAGACCAATTGTGACCCAAATTTCATGATGACTGGTCAAAAACAGAGGCAGTAATTTGATCCGCAAGATTTTTACCTGATTTATTACCATTAATATGCTGTTACCATGGCAACGCAGTTTCCGACACATGCAAAAAGTATGTCTTGCACATTTTCACTTAAAGACCAACGTGCGACCTAATTTTCATGAGGATTGGTCAAAAACTGAGGAAGTAGTTCGATCCGCAAGATTTTTACCTGATTTTTGCTATAATTTGCCGTTACCATGGCAACGCAGTTTCCGACACATGCGAAAAATGTGTCTTGCACATCTTTCCCACAAAACCAATGTGTGACCCAATTTTCGTGAGGATTGGTTAAAAACTGAAAGTAGTTCGATCCGCAAGATTTGCAACGGACCGACCGACCGTACGCTGATTCCTATATACCCCCTTCAAACTTCGTTTGGCGGGGGTATAAAAATGCCCTCTTTTGACTAAAATCATCAATAGGGTGCATTAATAACACCCATAACAGAAACAACCATGACAGTGTGGAAAAATACAACATTTTTTTTCCTCCCACAGATTATGTGTACTGTGCAGTACCTTAAAGTTTTCGGGATGTACAGTATCTCAAACAACATTTGATGCACCACGCATTACCCCGGGGTACCATCGCACCCCGGTGTACCACGTTGTGAAGCGCCCTCTTGTGTCCAAAAATGTATTTTCTGCAGTTATGAATGATCACTGAGATCAGTGGTTATGATGCAGAGGCTGCGCAATTGCACAACAAAAAGATATTAACTTGCGAAAAGTGGGGTGAAAATGAAGCTAAAGGTGCTATTTTCACACTTCAAAAATACCTTTTATACAGTTTTGTAACCCAGGGCACAGTGCTAAAAAAAATAAATAAATAATTCAACAAAATGGTGGATCTCTAGTTGGTACCCCAGGGTACCATTTATGTCATCATTTCGCTGACGGAACAATACAGATAACTCTAATAAACAATGCCAAAATTACTGTATAATATTGCCCTACACAACCCATAACAAGAGGTTGCACCATATACAGGAGGTAGGCAAGGTCAAATCCAGTTATTTTGATCACTAACTTTCATTAGTGATCAACTGGTGAATATCTTTGTCTGACTGTCCTATCTGTGCAAGGCAGATATTAGCTGAATATATTCACCTGCATAACAGAATTTTCTACTCCTGTTAATTTACTTTCCTGTGGTTTTACACAGAAAACACAGAAAACACAAGGAGAGTAGGAAAACTAAGGGTCAGTCTCTTCTACCTCCATGGTTATATTACAATTATACATATTATTATTGAGAGTTCAGTTTTGCAGTTACTGGATTTTTTTCAGGGGAATTTCCTGTCTTTACTCTACAGCATCCTGTTGTAGGCTTACCATAGAAGAACAAATTCAAGAAATAAGCTTTCATGAAAAAAAAAGATATCACTGATATTTTTTTTGTACCTTTATGGCTGTAAGTACAGTTTACAGACTGTGTTTCTTAATAATCCAACTAAAGAATGGTACATAAAAATACAATACAGTGCTCAAAATTTGGCATGCATACGTTGTAAACTTTTTGAATATAAACTACAATTGACCATTGAAACTGGGCCGTTGCTTGCATTTTGAAATAACAGTCTTTGCTATGGTATTCCAGGTTCCTGAAACTAAATGTGGCTTTCACCCACTGCTTTTGAATTTGGTAGAGTCCAACTGTAGCAAGTTCTAGAGCGGATGATTAATTTAAACTGCTATTTTCAAAACTACATGTAACACAAGTAAACTGCTTATATCACAATTTTCAGCACCTCTTTTCAATCAAGATTGCAATCTTAAATTCTCCATCATAACTTTCTGATTGTAACTTTTCAGGAAAAGCAAAGACTAAGAAAACTTCTAATACACCAACTGAATGAAGTCAATACCACATCTTCCTGCAATGTTTTTTTTTTTCATTTTCTCCTCTAAAAAACTGAACACTCTCTACAAATTGTTGCTAACTTATCATAGCATATCAGGCCATTTTGTTGTAAAAAAGATGCTTTCATAGATTGCCTGTTTCGTGCAAAGTCTGGACTAAGCTATCTCTTGTAGGTAAGCTTTGTATGGTGGTGAAATGTTTGGAGGCTTAATATGCACATTGGAAACAGAAGATTTTACCTAATGTCTTTTACAAGGGTATAGTTACTAACTGTGAAAATGCCCATTTCGACTTTCACTTACTGGGCCGCTCTCACTGAAATTATGCCAAACTCCCCGAAAAACATAAAACCCCCCAACACCCGACAGCTGTTTTGACAATGATGGGTCCTTTCAATGTCATCCAAAAGCCATCACAATTACGGACTAAGTGCAAACAGACAGACAGACAAACGAAAACACAGGGGGGTTCCACGCCGCCAATAACGCAAGTGACATGCAGGTTAACGCACGGGTTAAAAGTCTTGATGATTTTTCCGCGGGAAGGACATTCTTCTTGTTTTAGTCATCATGTGCAGGATGGATCCAGTACAAGTTTCTATAAATGACATGCACATATTTGCCAAAATATTATTTATACAACAAACATTACTCACACCATTAGGCTATTTATGCTTAGTGTGATAGATAGACACTGAGCCAGGAGAAAGAAGCTTAATTGGATCAAATAGAAGATCAAATTTAAAACAGTAGGGGCCTAAATAGTTATTGACGATTCATATGTAAATTTTGACCGATCACGATTTTTATGGTTTGCAATATTGTTTCTTTAATAAAATACTGTGATTATACACTTTACGCCGGGATTAGGGGTGGGGGTGGTGACACCTTCACGATTGCCACATCTTTAGTTTTGCCATAGTGACTTGGGAAGCTAATGTACATTCATGTGTTTTAAGTTTACTTATTATTCTTAATTTAATGTGTATTGTACTAATTAGTGTATATTTTTTTGTTGATCAAAATGTTTTTGAGCAGGGCCACTTGGCAGAGCAGTTATTAAACTGAAAGGGCTATCCTGCCAAAAGAAGATGGAAATAAATAAATACATACATGTACATACATACATACATACATAAATAAATAAATAAATAAATAAATAAATAAATAAATAAATACATACATAAATACATAAATACATACATAAATAAATAAATACATAAATACATACATAAATAAATAAATAAATAAATATATAAATAAATAAATATTTATTTATGAAGGATGTGTCTATGAAATCTGATAATCACTAACCACCTAGAATTTGAAAAATGCATAAAACTAACCGCTGCTGTTCATTGTAAGTTTCAGGCTAACTGAACCGTGTCAGTTCAGAAGTATTACTTCATTTTGTATTGGTCTATGAATAATAATCTGCATGAGACTTATGCATAAAATTTGTCACGTTCATGAATGCATATGGTATTACATTTGTAAATCACGAATAAATTTTGAATATCAAACAAGATGGACACCTATGCACTGTAAGGGTCGGAAAGTAGACTAGGAATTTTGTCTTTATGATACTTTAATTCCATTCAAACTCTAACAGTCACTTCCAACCAAACTGAGTTTCTTTGCTAAATGTTCTTTCAAGGCACTTTCTTCAATGTACCAGTTTATACACAATGTTAATTTCTAGCATGCAAAAGAGATGCCCTGCCTTTAACTCTTTATGTGTTGCTGGCATAATTTTGCACAACAAATAGTAACCCTCAAATTAGTGCCAATAATAAAACAAGTATGTCTGCTGTTATTAGTTGTATAATTTTTGTTCTTTCATTTTTATATAGCAGAGACTCACCAGAGAGTCAATTCTCACTAAATCACTCATAAAACTGACAGGATTACATTTGATATTTTCCTATTAACAATCTTAGGTTTCATCACAGATTTTTATGGAAAAATAGGAAAAATATACAAAATTTCTATGTATTTAAAGATAGTATCTAAAAAATTGATCTTCTATATACATTATAAATTGTGAAAGTGTTAAGAAATTAATTTACTGTCATAATTTGTATTATAGGACTAATAAATGAGGTACTATTTCTGGTGCAAAATTATATCAGCAACATATTATAAGTTACAATGAAAAACTTAAATTAATGTATTGCTCACTGAAGCATAAAATAACTTAGATGGTATTCATCAAAACAAGTTCCTTCAATAACAGTCATAAATCTATCAGGATATGAAACTTTCAAAGACTTCAAAGTATATTAACATACTGCACATCAAGACATAAATCAACGATCAAAAGCAAAATTATCCGAAGTACCCTATCAACACGACAAAAGTTGCATTCACAAATGCATTTATTACCGGTCATATCTTTTCCAGGCATAAGTCCGACGTAATGAAAATTTTGCACGCATTGATCCACCAACGCGTCCGCACTATCGGTATTAGCACTTATACCCGATAAAGCTTACTCACGTTATTACCGGTAATAGCAGACCAGAAATGGCATGTGTAAAGTTGTTATCTGGTCATAACCTCTGACCCAAATTGCACGAAATGTGAATTGGTAAACAATGAAAAGTCGAAGCCCAAATGACATCGCCAGTTTGGATTAGATTAAAAGGTCGCAGTTATGTCCGACAGTGTCAGAGTAACTTCCGGAAGTGGTAGCGCCATGTACGTTGACCTTACGATTATTACCACCCAAAATCTGTATTTAGTAGAGTACACAAACCTTTTAAGCTTACCTATGGAAAATTAAACATGAATTTGTTGTAAGGTCATAGATATTCCTACTGCAGCTAGTACACGCATCCACAAAGGCAATTTACTTGAACTGGCTAGTCGTGTTAGCGCAATACTCCTGGAAAAAAATGGAGTATTTTGGTCGGAGGAAGGACAGAGGAACTTACCACGACCTCTGTTCAGACGGGCATTATTCGGACCCTTCCTCCGACCCTTCCTCCAATCAAAACGGCCTGCGTCTGAACACGGCTATTAACAGAGGAGTAACGAAAAAGGAGCAACTCTTGGAATGTCTCCAAGACGACCAACTGTGAAAACATTTAGTGGAGAATGAAAAGTTTCAGGTTCAAAGGTGATCAGATAAGGCCCTGATTCCAAACCACAAATGAGGCCGCCAGATATTAATCTGCTGATGCTGAGGAGAGATAGCCGTCATTGATCGATGAAAGTTGGCTTTATTTTGGACAAAAACAACAAAATAATGAAGACCCTGATTCTTAAAGAAGTGGTGGATCCACTTTATTGGAACTGGAGAAAAGTTTTATCGCTTTCTGAATTTGTATGCACAGCTATGAAACAAGAATAGAGTACACAATGTTTTGAGGATGCGTGTCTCGCATTTGTTGTCGTTCAAAATTGTATGATAAAGGCTAGTCTGCAGGCACAGACTTTATTTTGACACTAAAATTCCACAGCGCCTTGAGCCAAGGCTAATCTCGTTGGTCAGGGCTTGTACCACATGAGCAGCTATAAGACAGGGTCTATGGAAGTACTAGTCTGATTTGCGAAGCACGACGGACAAGGGTTTGTGCTTGCAAACCAAATACAGCCAGAAACCTGTTAGTCTTACTTCTAGGCTTGCAATTATCACCTCCATACATTGCTTAGGGGTGCAAAATTTGCCAAAATATCAAATTTATTCACCTTTACATTTATTGATTTTCAATATCATTTTCTACTTCTTTATATTTTTCTTCTTTTTTCTCCAGTTAAAATGAAGTCCCATCAGCTGTCATTAGGACATGTCCACATTCTGTTCTTCATTATCCTTGAAGTAACCACCGGCCAGAAAATCTCCAAACCGACCCCGGCCCCCACCGAGGTGTCCACAGGCAGCGACACCTGCAGACCCTGCTGTGAAAGGGGCCTGTCGGGGCCCCCTGGCCCGCCTGGCTACCCCGGCACACAGGGCCCCTCTGGTATACCAGGTGAGGAACAAATCAATCTTGTTTTTAACTGTAACTACACTGCAAGGGTCGGGGGGGGGGGGCTTCAGCTTCAGACATTCCCCCCCCCAACAAAGCCCCCTGTAGACCCTGCTGTGAGAGGGGCCTGTCGGGACCCCTTGGCCCCCTGGCTACCCTGGCACCCAGGGCCCCTCTGGTATACCAGGTGAGGAACAAATCAATCTTGTTTTTAACTTTAAAGCCCAAGTTTAGTTTTGGACAGAGTCTGCTCTTTCTGATGAGGTATAACTCGGATAAACTTAACACCTTATTAACCCTTTGGATGCTATAATGTTAAATATAGTCGAAAATCTCGGGGGTACCCCGTAATCTCGGGGGTACCCCCCCCCCCCTAGAAAAAACAAAACAAAAAAAAACCCTGAAGATATTCAGAATCTGTTATCGGTGTGATATGGCCTTTGGGCATAAAGCTTTAAATAAAAAAATCCCCAAAAACTAAACTTGGGCTTTAACTACACTGGGAGGGGGGGTGCTTCAGACCCCCCCCCCCCCCACAAAGCCCCCTGTAGATCCTGCTGTGAGAGAGGCCTGTCGGGGCCGCTTGGCCCCTCTGGTATACAAGGTGTGAGATATAAACTAAATTAGGCCCGAGTCAAGCCATTTAGTTAGACATTTACACGAACGTTAAAATGTAAAACGATTTGCAATTTTGCTATCCAATTAAACCTTACTTTTATTTCATTAAAATGCTAAACATTTTTGTGTTAGACGTCATGAATTATCATCTTAATCAAAACAGGAGGAAGAGTCAAAAAACACTTCCAACTTTTGTGACTTCATTAGAGCTTTGCTTATCCTTCCCAGGCACATATGGAATGGGTAAAGTGTCATTCTGAGCTGTCAATCTACCAGGGGAATGTCATGATTTACAGCCTGTTATGATCATCCAATGTCTGTCTGCAATGATTTCAATTCAGCAACTTTAAATATATACTTTGATAACATACTGATATTTAAAAAAAGGCAATACCTGTTCCACCACTGGTTACTGGATTAACCCTAAAATAACCGGGCTATTTCTGGTCTACTTATCGACCGGGGGGGGGGGG
>JZLH01S0597445.1:13636-23801 GCA_001188425.1 Eucidaris tribuloides
TGTTACTTGAAAAAGGTATCTTTTCAGACTCGAATACTTGTTTAGGGTATGCTGAGATCGACAGAAAATTACTTGTTTAGGGTCTTATTCTGAAAGTCCATACACGCGCATGGTGTACACCTTGTAATGGCACTGGCCCCCTTTTCACAACTTGCAGCAAAGGAATAAACTCAAACTTAATAGAAAAGACATTATGAGGCTCACGTGTTGTTCTCCAAGTGACAAGACATGCGAACTATGTGATTGCCTGTGCAAACTTTTTTTTAAAGACACAGGCTAACATTGTGGAGCTTCAAATTTAGAAATTTTCAAACTGTCCTATCTGAGATACAAAGAAGTGTTTGAATGGACAAATAAACACCCTAGAATACAACAGTTTGGAAACTTATGTTCCCACTGGCAAAATATAAATGAATATAAACAATTAGTACTCAGGCCGAGTAACAATCTATGAGAGGAAATGGGCAGGTGAATCCGGTCAACTTACGATTTTCAGCTTTTTAAAGCAGTAAATAATCATTTTGAAATACAATATTTTTTAGGGCTTCATTTTTAGACCTTATCACAGACACTTCGAGCATTGAGGATTATGTAGCTCACATTTTTAGACTGTGGTCATGTTAGCCTGTGGCTTTAAAGATCCCAAATTACTTTTTTTTCATAATCATTATTAAAACCCGTTGGAGACGATTTGATTCCACTTTAATATGCATTTTGCATAGACCCAAACACGAGTTGACTCGTACTTAGTCTCCAACGGATTAAGAAATTTTCTAATTTGACATGCATCCTCTTTTCTTTTGGGGGAAAAAACTGTACTTCTCGTTTATCCATATTATGTGTTTATTACATTTGTATTTATTTACATATCTTACATATTTTATATATACATATATTTTATGTCTAATTCTTTGATTTCACGTATACCCTGTTAGAGGAACATCATTCTTTTTATTTGTGTTTGTTAGTAGTCATTTTGCCATTTTTCAGGATTATCAAAAGGCCATCAGGGGAATTTGCCGCAACCCCCAAAACACCATTTCTCTTCTTTTCCCTCGTTGACTCCCCCTAAAAAAATAAAATGTGTCAAATTCACATTTTGAAGATATAACTTCTAAAATGGTCATTTAGTTTTGTGCATTATGTGCGCTTTTATTGACTTCAAGCGCAAACGCAGAACTTTTTAGTAAAAAAAAAATGCAACAAATTTTCCCTCTTCCCCTAGATATTTCTCTTGCCCCTCTTTTTACCTGTGAAGTGTTGATGCTGCTACTGTCACTGACAATATTGCTAGTTGTTTTATTTTTAATCAAAGTAAAGTTAGTTTCGGACAGTATTTTTTGATACGAGTTTATTAGCGTCTATTTGTTAACGATCATATTCTCCGAAATGTTCTTGCTTTCTACAAATCTGGACTTGTGGGGCAGTATTTGTTATGATGTCTCATGAATATTCAACAACCTCAATTTCACGGTTGGAATACAACGCCAATTATATCGTCGACGTGTGCATGCCGGTAAGTTTACCATTAAACAGTAATGTGTTTGTTTATAATTTGTTTTAATATGTGAATATAATATATTTGAAACTTGTTTTTGCCGTCAACATGCTGTTAAAAATTCCCTGAACTGTCGTGCGTACTATTTGGGTTAACTTACTGTTTATAAGGTGATGTTTGACTTGAGAGTCCCCACTTCGCTTCGCACTGCGTCGCGCTCGGGCTTTTTCCCCCGATAGCGAAGCCGGCTGATTGCCAGCGGGCTAGGCCCGGCAGGCTAGTTCACTGTTTCCTGGCGGTACCGGTGGTTGTCTTCGCGCTCCGACTCCGAGTTCAACTCAAACTCAAAGCCAAGTGAGGACTGGAAAGGCGTTCGCGTCGCTTCGTCCGCGTCGAGCGTGCACCCGAAATATGGAGTAACTTAAGAATGCAACGCAAATTTTCCTGAGAGTGACAACTATAATGCATGCATAAATTACAGTGATATGTGCAATGACGGAATAAACCGCAGGCTGTGATGATGCACATCAATGGTAGATCTACCGTGAAGAAAGCGAATGCAGTTCTCGGACCACTCCGCCGGAATCTCCAATTCTGCCCTGAGCAATGCAAACGTACTGTATATTGCTCTAGTCCGTTCAATTTTAGAGTACAGAGCTAGCATATGGGACCCGTATCTGCAAAAAGATATTGACAATCTTGAGCGAGTCCGACGACGACCAAAACCATTTTTTGCGTGCAAAAATTTTTTTTACCTGCCAAATTACTATCCAAACAACTTCTGACAAGCAAAGGGCCAACGACCAAAACCATTAAGTTTTCGCCTGCCAAAAAAAAAAAATTTACCTGCCAATAATACTAGCAAAACAACTTCTGACAAGCAGGGGCCAATGACGATCAAAACCATTTTTTGCCCACAAAAAAAAAATTTTACCTGCCAAATTACTAGCCAAACAACTTCTAATAAGCTATTACACCTTTGGCGGGAGTTTTTTTTCATAAAGCGGGAGATTGGTGGGAGGCCAGGAGGATAAGCTCAGTGGCGGGAGGGTTGACAGACCTGTGAAAATTTTGTTAAACTAAGTTAAAGCCAAGTATCATTTATTTATTCAAAATAATCCATTTGTTATCGTCACTTTTATTGCCATAATTCGACCACCCCTTGCCATGATTCGACCACCCCCCATGTCATAATTCGACCACCCCCGGCCATGATTCGACCACCTGGGCCCTGGGGTGACAATAGAATTCTTTGGGAACGACTGATGAAAAAGTTGTCTTATTGACCAAAACTATACTTGGGCTTTAAATGTCTGATAAACATGCCCTTTGATAATACACTTGAATAATTTTCTTGAATTGTGCAAAATTCAGCCAAAGAAGGGGAACGGTGCAATTTTATAGGATATGCGCATGTGAGATACTTTCGGTCTCTTTAATTAGCTTGTTGTAAAATTCAAGTCTTGCCCATTTGGATTTGAGTGTTTTTGAGCAAATAATATAATTTGATGATTAATAAAATGTCAGGCTCAGACATACATGTAAACAAATTAGATTGCATTCTGTTTAATCGCTTTTCTTGATTTAAAATTTTTAATATTTTGAATTATGAAATTGCAATAATTACCATCAATTGTATACATGTAGGCCAAGTGTCTACACTGTTGAGTACATAAAATAATTTTAGAATTCATTTGACAATGAATGAATGGTGCAGTCTGTCATCCAAGTCAATACACACATGTACATCAAGTGCTGGGTTTTTGCACAATGCAAGTAGTCAAGACAGAGTTAGTTGCATGGCGCCCTCTTTTGGTGGAAATAGCGCATTATTTGTATGGTCTAGTTCAGTGGTTCTCATTTATTATTGTTGAAGTGTAAGAATTCGTACTGTTCCACAGGGTTGCCAGTTTGGCCTTTTTCCAGCCAAAAACACCAAATTTGGCCGTTTTTTAGATCGTTTGGCCGGGAAGAATTCAAAGTGCCGGCCAAACGGCTTTTTGGCCGTTTTCACTGACACATTAAAAAATCATAAAATCCTAATTTCCGGGGATTTTCAGTCAATTATGTGCCACAAGGATCGAAAGGTAACGGTGCGCATGTATTTCACGTGAAAAATCTGGTTCCGCGTAAACCGCGGAACTCAAATTTCCGGCTGCAGCAGAGGTTTCAAAGGTGTTATAAATTGATCACAACGTTATTTCTAACCAAATCTAGGCTATGCTGCCTGTAAATGCATTAAATTCGAATTTGGCCTTTTTTCACTGAATTTGGCCGGTAATTTGGCCCGATTTGGCCGTTTGAGAATCGGAAAACCTGGCAACCCTGCTGTGCCACTATCCACACACGAAGCGTCACGGCGTGCAGTCCAGGGGTCCGTTTAAGGGCTCCTAGCGGGGTTGAGGGGGTGGAGTGTCCCAAAGCTTTAATATGAGGCCTTTTAAGTGGCCAAGAATTGGCTCTAATTAAACTGCAGGAATGGAAATTCAAACAAAATGCACAATTTATTATTTTTTTCAAGTGGCTTCCATACCCCACTTTGGAAGGTCCGATGTGCCAACATTGGCACGTGTGCGACTAATTAGAAACCCCTGGGGTTGTTTCATAACGGAACAACTTTACGAACGACTGGTGATATTTTCTTGGGTGCTAATCAGTTTATCATGCAAACATAGCACAAGAAGGTATCACCAGTCATGCGTAAAGTTTTTCAGGAGGCTAGATATTGGATAAAGAATAGAAAATGTGATAGAAAAATCATGTACATACCCTGCTACTTGTATCAGTTTGTAAGAACTGAGAACCTGATGGGCATGGTCTGAGGGTTGATGCATGATGATTGGTATGGTTGATGAATGATTGGTTTATATATCATGTGATTTGACTCGTTATCTAAGTTTATTTGCCGAGATTTTTGTGCATCACAAAGAGTATTATTTTAAGATTTCTTGCTATTAAACCTTGTCACTGCCCTTTCATGTGTAGTAAATATCAAATCCAATGTTTCTAACTCATTAGTTGGGTAAGTGTTTAGCAACTTGAGTAAAGTTATTTGATACTTGTGAAAGTTGTACACTGTATAGTTTGTACACTCGGCAGCCATTTTCAGAAAAAAAAAATCAAATAACTTGGTTGCCCCTCCTCATTTAAAAAAAAAAAAAAACTTGGATGCTCAACAAGTTATTAATTTCACGGGGCCTTATGCCAAGATAGGTGAAATTGACAACTTACTAAGTAAATGGCTATACTTCTGCTAAAAAAAGAAGACATAGTTTTCACACCCATAGTGATCAAATATTGGGTCAAAGGGCATTGAAACTTGTCCAAAAATGTTGTTTTCAAGAACTACCTGTAATTAAGGAAAGGAATGCCCCCCCCCCCCTCCAAAGAAAAACATGGACATGGTGCCAAATGGGTCAACTTACATGTAGGTTAAGGTCAGAGGCAAATAAAATTGATTATTAAAGGCAATATGCTGTGTACCAATAACTTCAGTTAGGAATGCCATTTCAATTTGTGTTAAGTCAGTCCAGGGGAGCATTTCGTGAAGAGTTTTGTTGGTGATTTTTACTAATAAATTTGCTCTCAGCCAATCAGATACAAGCATTTTATTAGCTTAAAGGGAGAAGGTGCCAGCAACTAACAGGCATAAGTTTAAAAAATATTTGAATTCTTGCCAACCAATCAGATTGCACGTGCACCGCAGGGAGATGACCACGCGTGACCAATGCATGCCATGTGACGTGTGTTAGCCACACCGTGGTAACATACATGTATGCACTGTTTGAATTGATAAGCTCCTCCCCCTATAGCTGTTTCTGCAAGTTTTGTCTCAGGGTAAAACTTACAAAGACGTAAAATAAACACAAATTAACTAATTTGTAGGGCCTTGATGAAGGTGAGTATCACACAGTACCCCTTATTTAGGCTGTTTTTGTCACCATGTACCATAATTCTCACAAAACTCACAATGTCATTTTTATTCTTAACTTATGCCTGTTAGTTGCTGGTGCCTTCTCCCTTTAAAATAGTTGTCAGTGAAAATCACCCACAAAACTCTTCACGAAATGCTCCCCAGGTCTCTTAAAGGCAAGGTTCACCCTGATGTCAGGTTGATTTTAATAAAAGCAGAAAAATGAGAGAAACCCATAAATGAAAGTGTGGTGAAAATCCACCAAAGAATAACCGCGTTATGAAGTTTCAAAGTTTCAGTTTTGTGATGTCATATGTAAGCAACTCCCTATATCATGTAATATAAATTCCATAAATTGTCATGTTTTTAATAGTTCATGATAATTGAATGGGTTTCTTTTCAGCCTGTGTGAAATAATATATTAAATGCACATGTAAAAGCATTTTCAAGTTTCTGAGAAAACGGATTTGATGGACTTTATATCACATGACATATGGGGATCTGCTCGCATGTGACGTCACAAATTTAAAACTTAAATTAAAATTCCATAAATCTGTTATTCTGTGATGGATTTTTGTCAAACCTTCGTTAATATGTTTCTCTCATTGTTCTGCTTTTATCAAAACCAACTTGACGTCAGGGTGAAACTTGCCTTTGTATCTGTGTTCAGTAAGAAAAGTGGAGTTTGATTATGAACCAATTTAGGTTTTTAGATAGTGGGCGGATCAAAGCATACCCATCAACTCCTGTACATGAAGTCAAATTTGCTCTTTTTTTTTCTTTTCAGAGCTGGTCAGCACTTGTACATTTTCTTGACAAATTTCATTGTGTCAAACATGAGGACCATGATTGGAAAACACTCATTTTGCATTTAAATTTGCATAAATTGACAGAAACGTGTAACAGGCCATTCCAGTGACTCCATCCCCCCCCCCAAAGGAAAACATACATGTACGACACTTATTCGTACATTTTAATGGAAATTTCTGCAATTTCCATTGCAGCTCTGGACATGCAATTTAAGTACATGTAGTACAATGGACATGCATGTGCACACTGCATGACAAAGAATCTTCAATTGCTCCTCAAAAAAGAAGACTGAATTCCTATCCCCCTTAATCCTACCCCTAGCTACTCCAAGTCAATTACTCAATGAAGCCATCTGTCAGAGAATGATAGAGATAGTCTGACTTACAGACCAATGGATTAACCCATCTGATATCTTGAGGAAATCTTCAGTCAACTACTTTAAAGCCCAAGAATGATTTTGGAAGATCAGACAACTTTTCCGTCAATCGTTCACAGAGTATTCTGTTGTTACGCGGGGTTGATGTTGTTTTTTGAGGTGTCTGGGGTGACTCACCCCAGACATTTGAAAACAACATCATTCCCGCTAAAAATTGTTTATTGTGACAAATTGTGATGTTTTAATTATAGGAGAACATCTAGTGGTACATGTACCTACATGTATCGGGAAATCGTTCGGGCCTTTACCCCCCCCCCCCCCCCCCGGACCACATTTTGCATTTTGAGTAATTTCTCAAAAATGGGAGAGTTTTATAGCGAGCAATTTTCACAGCATTCATAGATTAAATAGGTCTATTTTTAAAACATACTCTGTAATAGCAAAGAATTTCATTTTTAACCATTTACCAATTTATACTTGGACTTTAAGACTAATGTCTTGATTTGTTTCTCAGATTAACCCATTCAATACTAGGACCACATATTTGTGGTTTGCCTTTTTATCTTGAAATGTGTTAAAGTAGAGAAAAATATCAGCTATTCAAAATGAACTGGGTGTCTACAATGTCATAATGAATATTTCATTTTGTTATGAATTTTTAAATGAGATTTAACGTATAGAATTTCATAACTTACAAGTATCAAATGTGGCAACTGAGGCTTTGGTTATGATGAGCTTTTGGCTGTTCGCACTTTGTTAGTGGGTGGTTTGAGCTTAATTGAAAACATAGTTTACGATGTGCTTTGTCTTTTTTATGGTCATTTTAAAAGTTGAAAGTTATTTCATCAAAAATCATTTTTAGTTTAATTTCCAGAAAATAAGAATGTTAAAATTTCAGGCACATAAATAAATTAATTAAGCGAATGTTTGACACATCATTCAATACCCATTACCGTTTATATATAATTGACTATTCCAGTATGTTGCCGATTTGATGAAAAAGCAAATTTTTAGTGATTATTTTACTCTGGACAGGCTCTAGTATTGAATGAGTAAAGGTAGAGTAAGTGAGTGTACTCTGGAGACAGAAAAAGTTGAAAGTGAGTGTGCTCTGGAGGTGGAAAAAGTTGCATGGTCTGGAACTGAGACTAGATAAGAGAGGACATGTACAGTGTATGTCTGACTGGCTGATCTCTTTAGAGTGTTCTGAGAAGATGTAATGTTCATGTAGATCAACAAGGCACTCCTTAATTTTGTGTGTCGTAAAATGTCTTGTTTGTTGGAAAAGCAAACATGTCGTATTGGCCAAGCTATTTGGACTCTATGTGATGGGGCTTGAGTACAGACGTCAGCAAATTGAAAAGTTCTGTATGCCTTTTACACACTTACAAAAAAGTACATTTATGTGTACCTTTTTCTACAACCCTGCATTTTACAATTTTATTAAATTTTGCCAGTAGCCCCAAACAAATATCCACCCCACCCCCTTCCTAAAAAAGATGAAAAAAAAAAAACTTGTCAGATTTCACAATGTGCAGACAGCATTCATAAATTTGCTTATATTTCCAAATATTCAATGTAAAATACCACAAAAAAGTACTTAACATACATGTAGCTTTTTCTATATACCTACATATTACAATTACTGAATTTGCCAATAGCCCCAAACAAATATCCACCCCTCCCCCCCCAAAAAAAAGATAAGAAAAACTTGTATGATTTCACAATGTGCAGATGACATTTCACAAATTTGCATGCATATATTTCAAATATTCAGTGTAACATATCACAAAAAGTACTTTACATACATCTACCTTTATAATTACTGCATTTGTAGCTCCAAACTAATATCCTCCATCTACCCTCCACCCCCCCCCCCGTTGCTAAAAAAAAAAGAAGAAAAACTTGTCAGATTTCGCAAATTGAAAAGTTTTGTATGCCTTTTACACACTTACTAAAAGTACATAATGGCAACATATGTGTACCTTTTTCTACAACCCTTCATTTGACAATTTTATTAAATCTTGCCAGTAGCCCCAAACAAATATCCACCCCCCCCCCCTAAAAAAAAAAGAGAAGAAAAACTTGTTAGATTTCACAATATGCAGACACCTTTTCACAATTTTGCTTGATGCATTCCAAATATTCAATCTAGCAGGAAACGAGAAGCCCCAGGATATCACTGTTTAGTGACAACATACGTGTACACATTCTGCTATTTGCTTTCTAGCGTTTAATCAAAATCTCCAAGGTAAACGAAAATCAAGAAAAGGGAAGACCCTGAGATCCACAATTGATGACAACACAGGTTCCACAAACAAAATTTCCTTGCAAGAATGTGTTCCAAATGTCCAAGCTACATGTAAAAGGAAAAAAGGGGGCCCAGAGCTAGGTTTCCTGATTTGCACAATGTGTAATTAACTTTAGAGCAAGTTTAGAGTTCACCAAAAGGTATCACTTCTTAGTTCATCAACAAATTTCACCCCAAATTTCCATGGTCGGAACATGGTACATGTAATGTAAGACAACAGGAAATGGTCTTGATTTCAAAAGAGGCTGATGATTTTTGTCACAAAGTGGCAACAACGCGATTGCAATTGCAAATCTCTCTAGCTATATTTTTCTTTTCTTTTTTTTGCCCGTGTGAAAGCACGATTGCAAACCAAAAGCATGAAATTCAAATTGTGCTCCAGAGGTGTTTTATAATCATGAATTTTTCCAAATCAGGTCATGTTTTCTCATGAACTGCCTGACCATTGAAAACACAATTTGGGAGGCGGAGCTTCTTTCATTAACTTCCACTGGAATACCACAGGCACTTGAGACGTGTACAAGTGTGTCGCAGCCACGCAATTCATCCTGTGCATGGTTGATAGTGTATACCCAAAAACACGCCATGCGGCTTCTTCACAATCAAAGAATTGTAACACTAACCGCTTTCTCCAGTGGCGTACCTGGCGTACATCATCAGGGGAGGCAATTTCATCCACTGCCAAATCCTTCGTCAAATTTGTTTCCCAGCCGGGGGGGGGGGGGGGGGGTTGTGCGAAAAAAACGTTTTGGGATTCCGAAAGTCCAAAGACCCTATATTCTGTTGTGTACAGTCAGCAACTCGCTGCAATTGTACTCGTCTTTGTAATCATGATTTAGCCCCTGTGTGAAATAGTTGAGAGGTGTCACATGTATGATATGGTAGGCCTACTCTTTCCTTCTAATGATAGCCCTGAGATTGCGTCACTTAATCCACTATTTTTTGTTACACAAAAGTTAAATTTTCACTTCTTCTCATTAATCATCAGTGCCCTTTTGCCTGTTCAAATATAAGTCACAGCAAAAATGATTTGGCATGCTTTTCTGAAAGAATTACAATACCTCATGCCTTCTCAACTAAATAGTGAAAATCTGTGGACAAAACCAAGGAGAGTTCTTCACACTGTCACAAAAATTGGCAGGTGTGAATTTGTAAATCCCTCATGATAAAGATTTAAATATGAAATGCTAAACATTTTCAAGTTTTGAATGGTTTAGCTAAATTTGTTCAAACTATCACAGTTTACTCTCCCTGAGC
>JZLH01S0597445.1:44716-65529 GCA_001188425.1 Eucidaris tribuloides
TACTGGTAATGAGGTGATGATGAAGAAAATAGAAGCATAATATATGAATGTCTATGTACTGTTTGTAATGGAATTTGGTAATTTGTTAAAACAGAATAAAAATTTCTAAAAGAAAGCAAAACCAAAACATTATTTTCTCTTTCTTTTTTTTTGCCATTTACACTTTACCACGAAACTGTTTTTAGAGAGTTGCTTTCTGTTGTCATTTTATGACAAAACATTCTACTGTAAACCCAATATTTGTGTAGTAAGGGAATTTGTGAAGCAAAGATATCATTTTGTCATACTTTTAAAGCACATTACAGTAGCTTGGCTGTAAATTTCAGGAAATTACAAAATTTGGCCCTGAAACAGGTGTTCAAGGATTGTTTGGAAGTAAACTGAAAAATCATCTGGTTTTGATGCAAGGTTAACTTCCTTCAGAAACGGTACTTCTAACAGATAGACTGTGGGTCTGATGGACCAATTATCAAAAATGGTCCAATTGACTGATTTTCAAAAGGGTCCAATAGACCAAGTAACAGTATCGGTCCTTAAAGGTATTGGCTAACATTTACCACAGTTAAAAAAATCTGAGATACATGATTCCCCATGCTACCATTGTCTTTGATAAAGTCTAAAAATGACGCCCTGAAAAAAATTGTATTTCAAAATGATTATTTATTGCTTTAAAAAAGTGAAAATCGTAAGTTGATCGGATTCACCTGCCCATTTTATCCCATAGACTTACTGTGTGTACACCTAGGCTATTTAAACTCGCCCCAAGTTTTAATTGTTTATTCATACATAACTCGCCATTGGTAGTGTAACTTTAGAAACTTTTATATTCTAGGGTGTTTATTTTTCCATATGAACACTACTATGTAGTTCAGATATCAAAATTTGACAATTTGTTAAATTGAAGCTCCACAATGTTAGCCTATCACTTTAAGTCTGATTATCAAATGGGTCTGATAGACCGATTATCAAAAAGGGTCCAATAGGTTGATTCACAAAAAGTGTCTATAGACAATCGGTCACTCGGATCCTTTTCTATAATTTATCTATCGGAATGTCGGTTTATAGGAACCTTACCATTAATCGGTTTATCTTGCCCTTTTTGAAAGTTGGTCTACCGGACCCTTTTTGATAATCATTCTATTGGACCCTTACCATTAAAGGTTAATGACATGATTGGGAGCACTTGAAAATGCCTCAAGAACCAAATGAGTTGAAACGTATACCACCTTTATACACCACCTGGAGTGGATCTCCCGGCTGGAAGGATTTGTCTTTGATTTGTTGACCTAAGGAGAATCGAGCATGAATGTGCCAGTATTTTAATTCACTCAAGGCATGAGAGAAATAAATCCCATATAAAGCTACAGTGTACACAACAGATTTGCCTGAACTACAAAGGATATTGACAGTAGTTATTTACAATGAGTCAATGTTTGACCACCAAATTTTCACAGCAAAATCCTTACATATTTTACTTGATTCTAGAATACATGTAATTTTGTAATTTTGGGGAGCTGCTCGTATGTGACGTCACTAAATTAAAATTTTGAAACTTCATATTAACTTTGTTATGCTTTGGTGGATTTTTGCCAAACTTTCATTAATATGTTTCTCTCATTTTACTGCTTTTAATGAGTTAATAAACAAGTCTAACAAGATTATATTACAGTTGTTATGTTGCATGAAAGTTTGATTCTCAAGGTTTTGATGTTTATTTTTTTTTTCAGGATACCGTTACAAACCTACATCCTCCTATCATTCTTGACGGTCGTCACCATGGGCATGTCCAACGCGTCCCTGGGCTACCTGAATTATCCCACTCAGGTTATATTTAAATGCTGCAAACTCATACCCGTAATGATCGGTGGTGTGCTAATTCAAGGTAAGGATCTCTGCTAACTGGATGTGGAAGGGATTCTTCTAATGTGGAATGAATTTATAAAATAAACCACACTTCTGACATGGGCTGCTGCAGGGTAAAAACTTAGGAAGGGCGAAATCTGTTAGGGAAAATTTTGCTTGCCCCCAAAAATTTTTGCTAGCTTAACTGCAAGCCAAACAGCATCGGGCAAGTGAGGGGCAGGGGGCCGAGGACGATGAAACCAAGAAAATTTTTACCAGCCAAACTGCAAGCCAAACCGCATCCAACAAAGCAGAGGATAGGGGGCCGTCGACAACATAAATCATTTTTTGAAGGCCAATTTTTTTTAGCTCACCTGAGCCAAAGGCTCATGTGAGCTATTGCGATCGCTTTTCGTCCGTCGTCCGTCGTGCGTCGTTCGTCGTGCGTCGTTCGTCGTGCGTAAACTTTTACACATTTTCAGCTTCTCCTTCAAAATGCATGATTGGATTTGGCCCAAACTTGGCAGGAATGATCCTTAGGGGGTGGGGATTCAAGGGTTTTCAAATGGATCCATGGCCCCCTGGGGGGCACAGGGGCAGGGCCTAAAGAGGGCCAAAGTAGGTAGTTTTCAAACATCTTCTTCTCTAGATCCAGAATACGTTTAGGTAAGCCACTTTGTGTGTAGATACTCTATATGTGCTAAATTAATGTTCCTCATGACAATGCCAGGGTGGCCCCGTTTGGCCCTAAAGGGGGCAAAAGATTGGATGGGGCCCTATTGGGAATAGTTCACCTTCTCATCAATGGATTTAGACCAAACTGGTGGGAATGATCCTCAGGGGGAGGGGAGAGGGGGCTCCTGGAATGGTACACCAGGCCCCCTGGGGGCCAGGGGGCAGGGCCCATAAGGGCCCAAATAGTTAACTTTCTAACCACAAGCCCATATTGCTAACCAAACTTGGGTGGTAGATGCGTGACAGGGACCTCAATGTAATTTGTCGGGGTTCAAAGGTCACATTATGTAGCTGTCAAAGGTCAAGATGAAGTTAATGTTTTCTTTTTTGGTTGTTATTGGGCATCATTTGTGACTAACTTGGCATGTATAATGCCTACATGCTATAGTGACCTTCAATGTTAAAATTAGGGGTCAAGGTCAAATAAGTAGGTCAAAGAGTTCAAATGTTAATGATATAGGGCGTGCGCTTGTTTTATAAAACTGAGATGTCCGAATTCTAATTTTTAAACTGGCAAAATCAGCTATACGTGTATGGCAAGGGGTATTGCAAAGTTTTCCAACGTGGTTCATTTGGCTACGTGGGTGCCTATAACAGGCTCCAAGGGCCAAAATATACAATATAGCTGATGTTTTTTCTATGGGCCACCATAGGAGTTTGCAAGACCTCAGTTGTGAGCGATCGTGCCCCCCGGGGCCTTGTTTATCTAACCAAATCAATAACAATGGGTGGAGGGTGCAGAATTTTCAAAAACAATAAAATCCCCATCACTTTATAAGTTTAAAATAGTGAGGCTACCCCCTGTGGCACCGCCCCTGACTTCCGACATCTCAGTCATACTAGCTCTCAAGTTTTTTTTTTTTAGNGTAGAAAACTGGAAATTAAAAGTCACCCCCCCCCCCTCCAATTTAAGGCAGAGTTTAGAACCTATATATTGCTTTATTGCTTTATCAATTGTAGTTAGGGCTCAACACTAGCACTTGCCTGTTTGCCCAGGCAATAGAATTTTGTGTCAGGCAAGTGAAAGATCAAACTGCTAAAATTTACTTGCCCAATCTGGCATGTAACATTTTGATCATCATATGAGGAAATTGTTTCCAAAAAATCGTGACCAAACGCGAACAAAAATGTTTGAAATTTGTTTTAATTAGGCCGAAACACCGAAGTCTAAACTTTTGCAGGGAGAGAAGTCAGGAAAGCAACTATTATACCAATCGCTTAATGAAGCACAGCAAGTATGTTATTGATAATGACAGTGCAAAAAGTGTTGTAAATTTTCACAACTTTTGCAACCCCCCTCCCCCCCCCCTCCCCAAATTCAAAGAACAAATTTCTAATGCCATAGAAAAGCCTGAGTATAATTGGTGAGAAATAATTGGGCAAGTATATTTTCCTTTCGGGCAAGTAAAAATCTTAACGATAATCATAATTTTACTTTCCCAGAGGGCAAGTAACAAAAAACTTCAGTGTGGACCCTGTTATAGTGAATAAATATTTTTTTCTCCTGTTTTATGTTTAGATCTATCTATATTATGTAACAGTACCATGAAATTTATTTGTTGTATTCAAGAAGTTATTTTGAAAAATGATTGGAGCCCTCCTCCCAACATTTTACCAGTAATGTACAAACTGCTCGCTAATACTTAAAAAGTTCTTCTTAAAAGTTTTGATTTTTAGATTTGATCCACCATATCCATAGTGCAATCAAACTCAGGTTTAACTGGAACACGAAAATGTCATACATTTGGCCAAAGGTTTGAAGAATCACCTACAATAACTGTATAATACACAGATATTTGGCATATACATGTAGACTGTCTTCAGGAAGTAAACCAACAAATCTATTTCATTTAAGGTGCTCTCTAACCTCAATGTTTATTTTCATTGTATGCTATTTAACAATACACAAAAACGTATCAGTTCTAAACCAATTTTGTGTTTTCTTCCGTTTTCCACAACCTTTTCTTTTTTTTCATGCAGGTAAACCTTATGGTCTTATAGACGTAGCAGCAGCAGTATTTATGAGTGTTGGTCTTATCTTCTTTACATTAGCCGACAGCACAGTGTCTCCCAAATTTGACGAGACAGGTGAGAAAAAAAAAGATCATTTCAAATTTTTACCTCTTATTTGCTTAAGATATTGTTAAAGGGCAGTGACATAATTGGGAGAAATATTAAATACCTCTCGAACGAAACTGGTTGAAAGATATTCCAAAGATGCCCCAGCTACAATGTATCTTCTGGCTGGAAGGATTTATCTTGAATGTTGTTTACTCAAGGAGAATCAAGCATGAACATGCCAGCAATTTAATTCTCTCGAGCCCCCAGAAAAATTAATCCCCTAGAACACAACATAACAAATGTGTCTGTTACAAGGTGTACTGATGTAAGTTATTTTAGAATGAGTCAACTTTTGACTACAAAATTTTCACAGTAGAATCCTTGCATACTTGTAGTTTACTCGATTCTAGAATAGTTTTACCCGAAGTTGAGGACTACCCCCAATCATGTCATTTACATTTAATTATATCTTATACATGTACATTGGTGCTAGTAAGTCAGTGTTTCAAATGTTGTCCAAAACTGAAGCAAATTCAGCCCAAAATTTTGGTGTGTAGCACTGAGCAGCAAGGACGGGCTTGAAGCTGTTGTAGAACAGTGCGTCAACTTCTGAACATTGTAACTTTTATTTTGGAATACCAAATCTGTTGTAATACTGTTTGATTTTACAATAATACAATAACATTTACAGCAGACATTATAATACAAAAGTGTTGTAAATTCTGTTTTATAACAGCATTCTTTTTTTTAAAACAGATTTCAGAATACACCTCAGGTGCATAATCATGAAACTATATTAGTGCACTTTTGTTTTGCATACTTCAATCCCTCAGGGATAATGGGCTTCCATATAAGCCTAGAGAGAGATTAACTTCTCAGTTAAATGTATAATAAACGAGGATATTTTGCCTACAAATGGCTCTTTCTCATAAAGTACACATTTTTTTACCAGTATACATGTAAATGAAGGAAATATTATCATTATGTGTAGACTTTTTTTAAAGAAAACTGTAAATTTATAAGTTCATTTTCTCTTTGTGGTCAACTAAGGGAAAATTCACATTATCTCTTATAGAGAAATGTTGTCATACAAGTATAACAGCACCCCCCCCCCACAACACACACGTATGTGGCATTAATAGAGCACTCCCTGCACCAAACTTGAATTGGATTCAGGATTTGCACGCCAACAAACAACTGCAAAATGGATAAAATCAGCTTAAATTCACAGTCTGAAGTTTAGTATAAATAAACACCTGTCGCAGAACCTTTCGGTAGAATACATAGATTTGGTGAAAATCTGGATGTTTCAATCTGTAATTTGCTAAGTGACAACCTGTGCATGTGTCATTCCATTAGTTTCAAATTTGTCCTATCTGCCGCCATCCGAAGGTCATGCAGAGTTCAGCCGCTTGACCATTCCAGCGTACGTAGTCAGATCTGACCACTGCGCTCAGCTAGTCATGCGAACGTACACATAACCATGTTCTACAATTTCAGCAAAATTTAAACACGCAGAAAGAACAACATTCTGGTAGCATATCGTTATTTAAAAGTCTTTTTCATGAAACAACAAGTTCATGACAACTGGATCTCAGACATTCAATACACCATTTTGTACATGTAAGTACTTAACTACCGTTTGGTAATGAAAATGAAAGGAAGTGATGGTCTTGCAATCCTGAACCCAGTCTTTAACCTACAACTGCATGAAATGAGTTAATTCCAGCTTTGATATTTTTTCTTTCAACCAGGTGTGCTGTTGATATCCCTTGCCCTTTGTGCCGATGCCATCATTGGCAACGTCCAGGAAAAGGCCATGAAGGCGCACAGAGCATCATCTGCAGAAGTTGTGAGTATTCCTTCCTGTGGAGGTCAAAGGTCAAATTGAGTTGTGGGGTCGGGTCACACGGTATTGGAAAAGAATAGAGAACAAAAGTGATGACATCAAACTGGTTCAGAAATGATTGTGCTTCTGGCAGAAAGTCGTTAGCAAATGATGCACCATGCCATACCCCGGGGTACCGCGTTGTGCAGCGCCCTCTTGTGTTAAAAAATGTATTTTCTTCAGTTATGATCGATGAAATCAGTGGTGATGATGCAGAGGCTGTACAAGTGCACAACAAAAAGGCATAAACTTACGAAAAATACGGTAAAAATGAAGTTAAATGTGTTATTTTCATCCTTATTTCATAACTTTTACATAATTTTGTAACCCAGGGTACAGTACTGAAAAATATATAAATAATTCAACAAAATGGCGGATTTCTAGTTGGTACCCCGGGGTATGGCGTGGTGCATCAAATGCTGTAAGCAAAAGGGCGTCAACAGTAAATTGCCTCTAAATTAAAAAAAAGAAACCTATTCCATATTTCTGCCTAACATACTGATAGAAGGACCTAAACGATCACAATACTTTTTTCACCTTACAAGCAATTTACTGTTAATGCCCTTTTGCTTTAGAGCATTTGCTAACGACTTTCTGCCAGGTGCACAACGAAATGTGTGGGGATAATAGCCAAACCATAACTCAGTGCAACTGTAGCTTTCCTAATGGTAGAAAAAAGTCAATCAACCAGCTGTGATGTGCTGGTTCCGCCATTGTTCACACATATTTCTGTACCTGAGTGACATCACACTTTAGTACTCTATATGACTTCTTTGTGTGTCCGGCAGAAGGGCCCTAGCATATGTTCCTGGCAGAAGGGCCTTAATGCTAAATTGCCGTGAACCTAAAAACTGTTGGCATTTTTCACATGAAATCAAATTAGTGTGATGTTTTTAGATCCTTCTGTCAGTCTATTAAGTGCAAATGTCAAATATGGCAATATTTCTCAAATTAGAAAAATTTTACTGTAAAGGCCCTTCTGCCGAAAATATAAGCTAGGGTTCTTCTGCCGGCCATGCAACGATTTGTTGTATTGATACAAGAATAGAGAAGATACAATGCTTCTTAGCAAAGGATTCAATTAGTCCTATGGTATGCTTTTAGTCTGTTTACACTGCTGTTGATAGTTTCTTAATAGGCGGTTGAATAGCGAGTACAAATAGAAACAGTTTGTGTACACACTTCATTCTTGTCAAGAACTGCAGTTGATAGAAGCGTTAGAATTCCGGACTGTGAAAATGTGCACAGAATATCGCAGTGTTGAAATTTTAACTTAGAAAAATGAATAAGATTAATTTAATTAATAGAATAAAGAGAAATAAAATAGAATGAAATAGATTAGAATATAACCTTCAAATTATTTAGCACACTTGAAGAAATTTTGTTTTTGTTATTGATGGGGTTGGGGTGGGGTTTGCAGAAGGCAACCTGTGAGACTTATGAAATATGTGAACAAGATTGGTGCATACTGTATATAACATGGGATTGACCTTTTTACATTTTTAAAGCTCAGTGACATAATTGGGATAAATAAAACATGACTGTAGAACCAAACTGGTTGAAAGATATACCAGTCTACACACCAGCTGGAGTGTATCTCCTGGCTGCAAGGATTTGTCTTGAACTTGTTTACTTAAGGAGAATCAAGCATGAACAGGCCAGCAGTTTAATTCTCTCAAGGCTCAAGAGAATTAAACCCCATAGAGAGCTACACTACAGATTTGTCTGTTATAAGGCATACTGATGGAAGTTGTTATAACATGAGTCAACTTTTGTCTACAAAGTTTTCATGGTAGAATTCTTGCATAGTTTATTTGATTCTAGAATAGTTTTTACCCCAAGTTGAGGACTACCCCCAATCATGTCATTTACTTTTAAGGCTTTGTTGAAACATTTTGTTTTCTTTTTTTCTTAAACCCAGACAAACGTCTAATTCTGATATATTCTTCTTTTTGGTTCATCAAGTTGTCTGAATGGTGTTTTGAGTAGATTGCATGATGATTCTTTTTGTAGGTTAATATTGATTTTTTTTTCCATACTCATATCTTCTGAAGAGCCACACATAGGCTTTTAGTTTCATCAAGAATAATATTACTGAAACTTGTCATTTTGCAGTATATAAATACACTGTACATAATTATTTTTCATACAAGCCCCTTTCTCAATAGAATAAAAACTTGTATCCTTCTAGGGGTTTGTAATTTGTATATATGTAAATGTAGTTCTTTGGATTTTGTTTGTACAATCTTTGGTATGGTTGGACTCTACCAAATTCAAAATCAGTGAGTGAAACCTATATCCAGTGTTTGAAACCTAGACTACATTTACAAAATGCAGTACAAATGAATTAACAGCCCAATTTCAAAAGATTTATCATTGATATTTAACAAAAAACTCTACAACATATGACTCCCAAATTTTGAACACTGCTTTTTATGGATCTCTCTTTAGTTGGATCAACTGTGAGCAAAACCTGTTTCGTGTGCATATAAAATACACACAGCCTTTAAACCTGAAATAATCAAAGCATCACATTATTTGACAAAGACCAAGTCTTGTAAATGGGATCAAAATTAACCAGAAATATGAAGTACATTTTACCTATAACATGTTTCATATTTTCTTGTTTTTCCACTGCAGGTATTGTATTCATATTCTATAGGTTTTGTCTATCTTCTAGTTGGATTATTATTACATGGTAGCTTTTTAGAGGCATTCTGGTTTTGTTACCAGGTGAGTCAAATCAAATTTTGAATTAAGTTTCTATTTTAGTTGTCATGTATTATTTCAGCTTGGGTTTTTATTGTTTTCTTGTTCATTTTTACATTCCTGTTAAATTTCTATTGATTATACTTCCTGTTTTGAATTATAAAGAAATAAGTCATCAAATTATCGACATTCATGTATACTACATTACTAAGTTTTGTAATGCATTTTATTAAAGCCCAAGTATAGTTTTGGAAAATGGTAAAAAATTGAATTCTTTGCAATTATTTTTTTTTAGATATAACTATATGATCTGTTAATACCCAGAAAATTGCTCGCTCTGAAACTTCCCATTTTTGAGAAATTACTCAAAATGTAAAATCTCAGGGGGAGGGTGGAGATTTCCCATAGGTAATGTACATACTGCTAGATGATCTTGTTTTAGTTTAAACATCATAATTTGTCACTATATATAATTTTCAGTAGGTATGATGTTGTTTTCTGATGTCTGGGTGAGATTGGAATACTTTCTGACAGATTGACCAACAATTTGTTTGATTGACCAAAACTACATATATTTGGCTTTAATGTACACTTGGATTGAAAACATAGTAAGAAAAAGAATAAGAATTTGAAAAAGAAAAATGATAATTATCTTTATTTCATATTGGTCAACTTGTCATAAACTGTCAAATAATCTATTCCTTTGATTTTTCTATATTTATTCAAACTATTTTGTTATCAGTCTGGAATTTGCCTTCAACTCCTGTCTCACTATTCAACGTTACTCTTTTAACCCTTTCTGCACAGCATCCAGTAGAGACGTATGTGTACGCAGTAATATTCTCCATGACTGGGTATCTAGGAATCATTTTTGTGCTGGCCATGATACGACAGTTCGGAGCTTTAATAACAGTCACTGGTGAGTTCATCATGATACATGTATATTTGTTGTCGTTGTTGTTATCATTCTTTGTCTGATTATTATTGTTGTTATCATCATAAAGTGAGAAGTGAGAAGGAGCCAGCAACTAACAGGCATATTAAAGTTAAGACAAAAATTGAGTTCTTGCCAACCAATCAGATCGCACATGCACAGGTGTGGAGCTGACCATGCGTGACCGATGCATGCCACCCAACACGTGTTAGTCGCGTCGTGCACTGTTTGAATCGATGAGCTCCTCCCCCTATAGCTGTTTCTGCAAGTTTTGTCCAGGGACAAAACTTGCAAAGACATAAAATAAACACAAATTAACTAATTTACTTGCTGAGGGTGAGTATCACACAGTACCCCTTATTTAGGCTGTCTTTATGACTGCGCAGAGTCGAATTTCTCTAGTTTTTCTTATGCCTGTTAGTTGCTGGCTCCTTCTCCCTTTCAAGGCAAGGTCCACCCTTACATCAAGTTGATTTTAATAAAGCAGAAAAATGTGAGAAACATAATAATGAAAGTTTGGCGAAAATTCATCAAAGACTAAGAGAGTTATGAATTTTTCACGTTTTCAATTTATGACATCACATGCGAGCATCTCCCCCATTGTCATGTAATATAAAATGCTTCAAGTGCCATTTTCTCAGAAAATTGAAAATGATTTTACCTTTGCATTCAATATATATAGTAATTAGAAACATTATTTCACACCTGCTTCTATAAAAAAAACTACATTCAATTATCATGAACCAATAAAAAGTAACAATTTATGAACTTAATATTACATGACATATGGGGAGCTGCTCGCATGTGACTTCACAAACTTAAAACTTTGAAACGTCATAACTCTGCTATACTTTGGTGGATTTTCGCCAAACTTTCATTTAATATGTTTTTCTCATTTCTCTGCTTTTATTAAAATGAACTTGACGTCAGGGTGGACCTTGCCTTTGATATAATCATTATTACAATTATTATCATCATCATCATCATTAGGGATAGTTAGTAGTGGTAGTAGTAGTAGCAGCAGCAGTAATAGTTGTAGGTGTAGTCGTAGTGTAGTTCAGGTCAAATATGGCCCCATGTCATTACGTTTGCCTACCAACTCTTTTTGGGGAGGGGTCAAAGTAAATGATGGATTAAATCAAAATCTGTAAATTGAATAACAATTCTAAGGGTTTCTGTTTTAAGTTACCCACATCATATTTCTGTGTGTCACCAATACTTTCAGCAGATGTCCCTTGCCCAAATTCTCAACAATATTCCCCCACCCCCCCCCTCCTCAAAAGAGAAATTGCTAAAACACTCCTCCTTTTTTTAACCCCACCCCCAAGAAAAATAAAGAAAGTGAGAAATCAATTTAAACCAAATGTAATTTTGATCAATAATATTGCCTTTCTCTCTATTTCTCTTTTACAGTAACTACAACAAGAAAAACAGTTACCATGATTCTATCCTTCCTGCTCTTCACAAAGCCATTTACATTACAGTAAGTGTTGCCATGGAAACAGGAGCAAAGTTGGTCATGGAAATGTTATGTTTTGTCCACTTAAGATGTATTGCTCTGAAGAATTGTGGATATGAAAACTCTGTTGTTGACATCTATTATTTTTTGAAGTGAACAAAATTTAACAGTTGCAAAATATTAATGAATGTGATTCCATACTTCATCGATGAAGAAATACACAAAAGTCCTTCATTTGATTTATTTGATTATACCCGACAGGGTCCTTTCTGTACCGATGGGGGAAAAGTCGACAAGGACGAAAAAGGTCCTCTGTTATTATAACCCCACCAAACAAAGTTTGAAGGGATTATATAGGAATCAGTATACAGTTGGGTGGTCTGTCCATCCGTCTGTTGCAAATATTGCAGAGAAAACTACTTCATTAGTTAAATGCTTGAGAAATTTGGCACACACATTGGTTTTGGGGTGAAGATGTGCGAAACACATGTTTTTAATGTGTCGGAAACTGTGCTGCCATGGTAATGGCATATTATGGCAAAAATCATGTAAAATATTGTGGTTCGAACTACTTGCTCAGGTTTTTGCCAATGCTTATGAAATCTGGCACACACATTGGTCTTAGGGTAATGATATACATGACACATTTTTTTAATTTGTTGGAAACTGCATTGCCATGGTAACAGCATATTATGGCAATAAGTTGGGGACGTGATGGGGCGAGGTTATTAGTCACCTTTGTGATATTTTCAGTTTTACCGACAGAAATGCAAATGACCCAACAACTTGCCAACAAATTGGGGGGGGGGGAACACCCTTGAATGTAACAAAGGATTTACAACCCTTATTTGGTTTTCCGTTTTCATTGACAGGTACGTTTGGTCAGGAATGTTGGTCATCCTAGGTATATTTCTCAACGTTTACAGCAAAAACACGAAGGCAGTCAACACATGGGTCTGGAGCCATCTGAGACTGCTTCTGGTCCTGCTTCAAAAACAGAAACGACCTTATTCCGCCACTGCGACAGAAGTATGAGAGTACATGAGAATGGGTGACGACTCGCTATGGACACTTGGCTGACGTGTTTCAATTCTTGGAATTTGTAGTATGTGCGCCACCTATTGAGTCCAACACACAAGCCAAAATCTGCAATGCCTCATGGGAAATAGTAGACTTCATAAAGCCTAGCTACTGTACATTTAACTCTTAACATACCAAAGTCGCAGATCTGCACCAAAGTCCACAGAGGTTTAAATCCTGTGGCATATTAACCCGTTGCTTACGGGAACCGGATGGGCCCTGTACAAAGTCTATAGGGATTTGCGGAATCTCGTAGTCAACGGGTTAAGAGTTAATGTAAACAATAAATGCCACATATGTCCTTGTGATATTGTAACTGTTTTTGTTGAATTCTTCCTCCGCTTGTGCCATGGTTTTCATTTTGTGATGCATCAGAATACTATTCACAAACTGCCGTACCTAAAAATTTGGAGAAATACCTGTGGCTGAAAGGTATAAAGTGGGTGCAGTGATCATGCAACTATGCTGCGGCAGAACTGATATCAACTCCCGAAGTTGGAAATTGTCCTGTCCGCTGGACCTAATAGGTGGTGCATCGTATTGTGAATACCGAGAATTCTGGGAGTCATCTGTTGGCAAATTTAGAGACCTGAATTAGAAACCTTATTCTGACGCGACAACAGGAGTATGAGAGTACAAGAGGACAGGGGAAGACTCGCTATGGACGCCTCGGCTGACGTGTTACAACCCCACCCTGTCTTGCACAACTCTTTGGGTGATATGTGGGCAAATGTAGTGACCAGTGTATTCTGCAGTCCAGAAAACCACAGATTTCACAGAAAACATCCAAAATAGTATGTGGCAGATTTTTTACGGAATGATCGGAATTTGAACCAAGAGTTTACCCAGAAAACTCTCAAAACAGATACCCAATGAGCCATGTCGCCTCCCCTATTATTCGTTTATTGTCATAAGGGCCCTAGCATATATTCCCGGCAGAAGGGCCTTAACGGCAAATTTTCTCTAATTTGACAAATATAGCTTTATTTGATATTTGCATTTAACATACTTACACAAGGATCTAAAAATATCTCACAACTTTGATTTGATGTGAAAAGAACCAATTTTTTTTTCAAGTTAGAGGCAATTAAAGGTTGAGGCCCTTCTGCCGGGAACATTAGCCAGGGCCCATCTTCCGGGCAATTGACGAATTTATTTTTGATGGATTTCTTAAGCCGTTGGAGACTTTAAAGTACAAGTTAACTCATGTTGAGGTCTATGGAAAATGTGTGTTATAGTGACATCAAATCATCTCCAATGGGTTAAAGGGAAGCATGTACCCCTTATAGTACCCCTGCAGCCACGCCTGATTGACTCTCTCCAAGAGCGTAAGCTGGTTTTGGCATGGGGAAATACACATCTTAGGGAGGTGGAACTAAAATTTAAGAAAATCAGAAGTGATGTCACAAGCACATCACAAGCAGAAAAAAGGGGTGCAAATTTCTCTGTGCTTGCCAGGGGGGCAATTCCGTATGAGAAACACAAAAATAGCAAATTTCAAAGTTAAGCCAATTTTCATAAAAGTTAATGTCCTATATAGACAGATTACTGAATTTAAAGAAACAGAAAACCGTTTTGCAATAACTTTTATAGTTTTCTTAATATACACTTTTGAAATTGGGGGATAGTTTTGGGTATAGGACTTAAAATTGATCTTGATTTAATCATAATATTCTGAAAAATGTAATGTATCATCTATTCTTATGCACATTTCCTTATTTAACTTTTGAAGGTGCAACAATCTTATATTGTAAAAAAATTGTTGAAATTCCAAACAGTATTTTCTTCAGAAATGATTCAAATCTACTGACAAATCAATGTAATTCCGTTACCATAAAATTGAAGAAGTTTTTCCCTTGAAGTAACTTTTCAATTATTTTTTCTGTAATTGTAAATTCTCTGCCTGCATATAAGTCTTCAAAACCTCACCTAACATTTTTGCTGAAACTGTGGTAACGGAATTACACGGTAACGGGATTACCATCATCCTTAATACTGTGAGGGAGGAGATAACCTGTTTCAGACACATTCATATGTGCAATGTTTATGAGAGAGCCTCAGGGATTTAGGCCCCGAGGTAGCTAGTGACAGTGGTAGACATTTTGGAACTGAAAGATGAGTTCTGATACCCTGATATGCCTGGAGGGCTTTTGGAGTTCTGACATCACAGAAGCCTATGTACATGTTTAACAGGACACATTTGTCACAAGGTCCTGTTTTAATTAGTTTTCATATATTCTCATCTGCAAGAACTTCCCTTCATAAAGCTGAGTTATTCTAGCAAATATATACATACACCTGTACATACCAAAGAATAGATCTGCAGTTCAACTTCTAGTCAAAATGTATTATGCATTTGTCTTTTTAAATTGTTTTTTTGTTTTGTTTTTTTCTTGGTGGGGGTGGTGTGGAGTGGGCCTAATTGAAAATATGAAAATGACTTCTTCAGTGCAAGGAGACAAAGCATAGCATGTGCAGAGCTTATTTATGAAACAGGATGCACAATTGTCCATTTGGAAGCTGAGAATGACAACACTGCATGTGGGCTTGTACAAGTCTAGAATGAAAATGGGTTACGCTCCAGTACAGAAAAAAGTGATATTCATCAGCTAAGTCATGAACACAACAGGAGATTACTGTCAAATTTCTCAAATTATTAAATTTTTTAATTATATGTTTGGCCTGAAAATGATTATATTTTAAGTAGCCTACATGTATTTCCAACAGGCAATTGTTTCTAAAATTCAATTCCAGTAATTCACAACTCTATACTTCAACTGACCTTGCAGGAGTGATGCGACTAAATGTTTTTTAGAGCATTTTTCTACAGAATTGTCAGTTTTTAACTTAAGCAGCAACATTATTGCCTACATGTATTTTCAATGAACCAGCTTAAAGTTTCTGGATTTTGTGTATTTTTCAGATTGTATCATTGCACTTATGCATTCACACAACAAGTTGATGTGGCATTCTATTGCAACTTCTCTTTTAGACATTTCTACGGATTTGTCCGTTGATTTTACCAGTTTTTTCCATTCATTTTGTGTTTCATTTTTGGTGACATATCACATGTGCTATACCTGTATTTACAATTTTTGTGTCATATCTAGAATGTCCCGGATAGCTGTTGGTACAGACATTGCCAAAAAGCACAAGCCAATTAGTATTTGTTGGAACTGTTGTGTAGCATTGACATGCGAGCTCTACTAGTGTAATTCGTTACCATTGCATTAGATATAATTTTTTTTGTGGCAATGTATGTATTTTCAGGGGGAGAGCACAAATAGTGATTATTTGTTGCTAATTATTGAACAGATAAATTTTAACTTAAATTGTACCACTAGTTAGGCAGTCACCACTGATATTTTGAATATTGTGAAATTTTACAATACATAATTATGTGATATATTTGCACTTGTAATACGTAAAAATACAACTACATATTACTTATTTATGGTTAATATTATAGAAGAAACATTTCTAATCTCTACAAGACATTCAGAGAACTGCAGTGCCAGGAATTATTTCGCATTGGAAAATCAGAAGGTGCTAATCTTTACCATTGTAATTCCGTTCACCACCGACTTAACCGAAAGAAGATTAACCATTAAAAAGATGGACGCATGATGTTTGAAAAAGATCTTACCACAGTAAATTACATATAATGAATAAGGGAATATGAATCAGACTAGTGCAAAATGTGTTGTAGATTCAGAGGAAACTGCTTCCAACCTAAGGTTGTTGCAAAATAGACTCAATCTTTCTGGTAATTCGTTACCGATTTTAATTCTTCATTTGTTTCTGAATGCGTGAGAGTGAATGAATATATTTTGTGCCTCGGGCATAGCAGGGATCTTCTGCACCTGTATCACGATATTAAAAATGAATAAGTCATAAGTGTACTTACAGAGTGAAAAATATGAGCAAAATTCTCTGATGGGTTGTAATTTCGCTTACCGTGAATTGCCCAGGGGTGGAACTCCTCTGTCTCAGCAGGGTGGGGTGCACCCAGTACAAACCCCCCCCCCCCACAGCCTAAGAGACGGTGTCTATCTATCTAATCTCTGATTAATGCTGCACAGATTCATTGTTGAGATTCAAGGTTCATCGCTTTAATCCTCATGATAGACAAGTCGTGGGAAGCTGTGAGCAGTACAAACATTACTCTTTAATTTGGAAGAAACTGCCAAAGCATTGATAGATGGCCCTTTTGTTATCAGGTTCTCATTGTTGGTCAAATCTCTAGCATTTTTACACAAGACATACCAGCTTTTGAAATGCTTTATAGACACCGAAACTCTTTTAAAATTCCCCTGGTGTCTTGTGTGCAAAGGCATGAGAATTCATTTGAACAGAAGCCAGAAATGAATATTTTTATTTATTTATTTATTTGCAGTTTTATTTAATCAGGGTGGCCTTGTCAGTTGTACCCAACTGCTTTTCGCAAGGGCCCTGTCATTCATTGAATAAAACAACATGAAAAATATAAATTATATTATACTATACAATATATATCATAATTATTATTATTCAAGGGCAGTGCCAGGCTGATGGTAGGTTGACCCTAATAATGCAAAATATTTCAGCTTACGGGTGAACCACCCCCCCCCCCCCGAGAAAGGACTGAGAAAAAGACAAAAAGTAGTAAAAGGCTAAAAAGAACTGCAAACACCCCAAACTAGCAGCACCATGTCCCCTAGGTGAGCAACCCCCCACTCGTAAACAATCACTTTAAACAAACACCCCCATCGTCACACCCCATACACACTGACAAGAAACACTGACCCACAAGCCCTCCAGTGCAAAGAACACATGGCCAACACACACACACACACACACACACACACACACACACACACATTGAAAGCAATAGCAATTAAAACTCAGTACACCTTACACACAAAACAAGTGGGGGGCTGCCCACATGAGCGCCACACAGTTGCCAATTTGTAATGAAATAGCGCCATCTCTCAGTTATTTGTCAACATCGACACACTTCAGCCAAACAGAGTTATACAGAATGTGGTAAAGCATTAGTGATAAATTATTCAACTCACAATTAAGAATTGTATTCAGTGAAATGGCTGCGACCATTTTAAATTGAGTGTGAGCAATAATATGCGAGCAAATACAAATGTTTAGTTGATAATGAACTATTCTTTTTTATCAAGTGCCTTGAAATGCTTAGTGAAAATGTTTTCTATTGTTTATAGCAGTTTATCAGTTTATTCTTGATATTTTGTGTATCGATTAATTCTTGATATTTTATCAAGCAAGGGTGCCTTATTGGACTTTGAATGAATGCTATATGATCTATATTCAGTGCACATTGCACTCACCATGTGATTTGTCAAATACGTTTCGGTTAATGCATTTTTTCGCTTAAAAAATGGTGTCAGTATTTTCAATTATGTATCAAGTTAGTAAGCCCTGTGTACATCATTCATGAAATAGGTACCTTGTTTCTTGTGAATTTAACTTATTATAAACATTGGCATAAATGTAGCTTTTCAAAATAATCATGAATAACTCATAATGATTTTGTTGGGAGAGTAATTATAAAGATTAATATTTCTATTTGGCTTTCATGATGTAAGACAGATGCATTTTGAGTCACTAATGCAAAAATTAATATGCAGTAGCCTACTGCTTAGGTGGATAAGAACCCTAACTTAGAACTTGGCCCATAAGGCATTCTCAGTGGTTTAGTTGTAATGATGCCTGTGTTGTAATCAGCAGGTCATGGGTTCAAATCCCCACCCGAGTCTGTCTGTAATTTTCTTCAATTTTCACAGTGACTGAAAATGCACATGTTTATCGTTTTTCATAAAATGCAAAAGAAATTAAATTCTTTAATATTATAAATCATGTATTAAATCATGAAATTCGGTCAAATGTTTAATTAATGTGTGTGTACTTCATATCAGGTCTTACATTCAACACTTTTTGGTACAGTATACTGGGAAAACTTAAGCCTTTTGTAACAATCAGTACATTTACAAAGTAATATCAATCTTAAATGACGTGTTTGCCGACAAAAGTTTTGGCTAACATTGATTATATTCATAAAAGTTCTGACTAAAATATTTTTATTAATAATGAAGACCTGGGCTCCTGAAAGTTTTGTACATAAAGTTACAAACTTTAAAAAATGTGTTGGTTTGATGCAAAGTTTTAATATGTAAATGCACATATAAATTCTCAACTCAGTAGTCAGTGTAATAATAAACATGTAGAATATGTATCATAGTGTTGTATTTATTTTTTGGTAAAACTGTTAATGTAATACATATTTCATCACTGAAATCTTCCCAAGGGTGAGAAAATTTTAGTATCGCTTTTAATAGAGAGGGGAGGATTTGTTTGTCAATAAAAACCTGCTTCCTCTACGTGTATTTGGCTATTGATTCAATCTTGAAGGAATGGTTAATCAAGATATTAAAGGGCAGTGATATGATTGGGAGAAATAAAAAATGCCTCTAGCATGCAACTGGTTGAAAGATATACCAGTCTATACAACAGCTCGAGTGTATCTCTTGGCTAGAATTAGTACACTTTAAGAGAATCCAGCATGAACGTACCAGCACTTAATTTCTGTTGTGCCCTGAGAGAATTTAATCCCATGGAAAGCTACACAACAAATTTGTCTGCCTCAAGGCATCATGAACATACCAGTACTTAATTTCTCTTGTGCCCTAGAGAAATTAATCCCATAGAAAGCTACACATCAAACTTGTCTGTTACAAAGCATTTTGATGGTAGCTCTTTTAAGGAGTCAACTTTTGATCAGACAATTTTCACAGCAGTTTACTTGATTATAGAATAGATTTACCCCAAGGTGAGGACTACGAGCAATCATGTCATATACCTTTAATGTGAATTCAGATGATTTTCAAATCCGATATCAAAAAATTTGGAGCAAATTAGGATTAAGCCATCCATCTTGTGTCCTCTGTAGATTACAACAGTGGATTTAATTGATACTTGCTGAAATCTGTGATGTCACAGCAAATAGTATGAGCTTCTCTTAAAGACAATGTATAACACTGTGGGGACCCGTTTAAAAAAATTGTCCAACTTTGCCAACTGACATATCTGGTAGTGTTTGAAATGACAAATAAACACCCTGGAACACAAAAGTTCAGACAGTTATGGTGTCACTTGTGAAATATGTACAGATAAAAATTGCCACATGAATTATTCTTGGTCGATGAAAATTCTGAGACACAGCAGTCTATGGGGGAAAACTGGAATGGTCTCTCAACGCATTTTACTTATTTAAAACACTTAATGATCATTTATAAGTGCAATTTTTTTCAGGGCTTCATTTTTAGACCTTATTGGAGACACTAGTAGCATGGGGAATCATGTGGCTCACTTTTTTTAAAATGGAAATATTGTTATACAATGCCTTTTAATATATTAGTGGTGGTAAGTATCATAATTAACAGATATCTCAGTGTCATAAAAAAATAGGTTTTGTAGGAAGATGTAATTAATAGTGCCTCATTTGACAAAGGTAAGCATTTTAAGATTATGGTTAACATAAATGTGCAATTTGTGCTTGGACAAACGTATTACCCAAATAATGAAAGCAAAATTTGTATTAACTTTCGCGTTAGAGATGCTTAAAGAGAATACACAGTACTGGTTGCATGATGGAAAATCTTTCATCAAAATTTCACATTTCCATATATTTTCCAGCTGAGAAGTAAATTACATTTGCATTATAATGTTGTGACCTAATTCACTTCATTATCAAATAAAAAGTTGAGGAATTGGCAGTTTGCGTAATCTATACGGAGTTTGCGCTCCGTTGCTGGCAGTGTGTTGGCAACAATTAACATAGTCCGCACATATAGATTTACTGTGTTAGTACTTTGCAGCATTGGGGATTTGTGTAAAATTTAAACTCCTCAAAAAAAGTTCTTGGAAATCTGAGTTTGATCGGTTATATCTCCCGTTTCGTAATAATAATCAATGCAAGCTTGGTAATCATCGAAAGAGTTTTGATTTTTTCTTTAAAATGATACCTACTTGGTTTATGATTTGCAACAGGAAAAGGGCAGCGTTTAAAATGTGGTTTAAAGTGTAAATTGAAAAGG
>JZLH01S0597456.1:21815-35487 GCA_001188425.1 Eucidaris tribuloides
AATTCAGATTCAACTTGTCTGAAAATGAATATTCCTATTACCATAGGACTTTGTGTTTATACATGAAGAAAATATTGACATTTCTTTTTTTACTATAAAAACTTTAAGACTAACATTCTCGCGGTTTATATTTTGTTAAACTTTCTAAGTTTTTATTCTGACGTTTCATGTTTTTCTTCAAAAAAGTAAAAATTTGGAGAACAAAGAGGTTTTCCTGATTTTTCCGTGTTGAAATATCATTTTCCATTAAGTTGTGTATTTCCAGAATTCTTTCCGATTTTCCTTAATCCACGAAAAATCACTGCTCCTTATTAATATAAATAAACACTCTCCACAGAACTTGGGCTAAATATTTAGTTTTGGTGAAATGCTGGGGGGTACGTTAAACTATCTTTTCAAATTGCTCGTAAGCAAATTTCAAAAATCGCGATCTAAAACGTGCACAGCGCTTCCAAAATGGCTCCGATCAGCCGTTTATGCCAAAGTCCCAGGATAGCCTTAACCAATCAGATCCGTTGCGCTGGTCTTGCTACAGTGCACATTAATCCGCGATCTTGCATTTGAGCAAATTGAAATCACAGAAAGAACAACCATTCTAACATTGTCATTATTAGTTTTTCTCATAAACAACAAATCATTACTTATGCGATCTCAAGACTTTTCACACACATTGCTAGCTTAACTAAACACCTTTATATTGATAATGAATCTGGAATAATGCGACTTGCACATCCCGACACAATCTTAAGATCCAGTACATCTGTGATATCGTAGTTTGTAAATTATATTGAGGCGACTATTGCGTGTGACACATATCCCAGTTAACCCTGTCATTAAAGACGTGTTCAGATATGCCACGTGAAATGAGCTTATGGACATAATAAGCCTAAAATCATTTATAAGTAAATTATTCACAACACTTCACGGCCTCATACAAATCTGGACCGAAATGGACTTTGGAATGATTTTTTACACATCCTGTGAAAATAGGAATCCACAAAACTTTTTAATCTACTGCCGTGATCAGAACATGAAATTTACTTGCCTTGGTACCGGTCGATTGTATGTTTCCCTGTGTGAAACTATCTAACTGCAGCACGTTAGACCTGATTTCATGCTATCATGTAGGGAAAACTAAATAAAATCTGCCAATCAAAGCTTACATTGTAAAAAACTCACCCACGGTCACATTGGACAGTTGTCAAGAAATATTTGCCTATACAGTAAGACTAATACATATCTACATTCACCAAATTCAAAATTACAAGTAATTGTAAAACTACACTAAAAATAGACTATCCTCTTACTAAACTACAACTTGAATCAACACCCAATTTCAAATGATTCAACAGTTATATTCAAAAGCTTTACACGTTGGTTCTCCAATTTTCTAACACTGCGTACTTTAGTTTGGATCAGATGCTGAACAAATATTTTATTTGTGTGCAAAGCAAAAACAAACCTTTAACCAATTTAATGAAATGATCACTTTCGACTGAAACAATTTGAAATCAATTCTGGAGTGCTGAGATTTATCAATATTCTTGATCATGCTGTCTGCATTTACACATACTTTGCATCCACATACGTATTCACTGAGGCACATTTTAAGAAATCTTACTTGCTCTTAACTGTGTAATTTAAAATTTCCATCAATATTTAGTGGACTGTAATGCGGGAGAGATCTAACGGTGCATCCCGATCAGACGGTAATGGTTAAAGGACGGATTTTAGTTGTATTGCGGATTGTTAGCGATGGCAAACGTGATGATGTGACACCATCCCTCACTCGTTATTTAGTCAGGACTGAAAAAATATCTTCATGGAAAAGATGGAGAAAGAAAAAGAAATAAAGAAGAAAAGAACAAATTGCTGTATGGCACTATGTTTTATTATGAATTTCACAGGTGTACATTTTACAATAGCTGGTGCGCTTGTTCTTGTGTGCACATTACAAAAATTGTTTTAACACCAGCTATCATGAGATGTGACCTGAGAAGACTTTCTTATTACGGAAAAATAGAAAGATAAAAAAAAAGAATGTAAAAACACACTAGACATCAGACAGACAATACACTCTGACCACACAAAGACATGATAGACACACACAACATCACACACACACAACAACACACAACCTACTTACACATATACACACATTCACACACACAAAAAGCAAGAATAAAAACATTGAAATATTCAATAACTCTAGATTAATCATAACTTAAAAATACAAACTTGAAGCGATGCAAATAGAATCAGTTTCATCAGATTTCTGCTACGCTTAGAAGTATGAATTGCCTTGTCGCTACATAATGTTTATTAAGCTATCCTACAGAACCGACATTTACATGAAGGGAACAATCATTAATATCACTTGTAATGAGGACAATCCAATTTAGTATGGCATTCTCCATGCTAACTTACTGGCAATTAACATCATTTTGACTCTGGGAATTGCCCAAAGAATTGACAACAAATACACACATTTTCAATATGATAAGCATTACTCTCTCTAATATTAAGGATTATGTGAATCATCTTTCAATGACTTTTCGTTTATGTTCAATTCAATAAATAGAATTGTGCGTCAGCTCAGAATCTTCATATTTCTTTGCCCCCCAAAACCACTCCTGAGTAATACCATCATATATATTTTATACCTTTGTCAATGTTTCGTAAGAAAAAATTTCAGGTAATATTAATGTCCCGATTGGATCTACATCTACATTTAGCGGTCAGATATTGAAGGTTCTAAAGGTAGAAGCTGAATTTCAAATAGCATAATTTATAGCAGTACCACTAACATGTTTACTTTTCTGTATTGTCAGAATACAGTTGTTAATTGTTATTTCAATATTTTCGAATTATACGTAGCTTTGTTTTTCTGATCCTCAATTAATCATTACTGCAATACAAGTAGTAAAACAATTACAGGATAAATTTATACTTAGGGCCTACGGTTTCAGTACAGTGCACATTTTTTTTATATGTCTAGTGAGTTGATTTTGTTCATGATTTGTGTGTGTGTTGTATGTCTTGATTTGTATTGTTGTGCAGTAGTGATGTATTGAATGGTGTTATGTGCTGTGTGCCTAGGAAAAATACCCGGATATGCGGCTGATTTACCCCGGAAATGCGGCAAGAGCCCGTCAATTACAAGATTCAATACACATTGGTTATTTGGAAATTACATGGACAGAATTAGCTCCAAAAAAATATCATATTTTTTCCCTTTGTAGGCATGTGTGTTTGCTGCGGTGTGTGTGTGTGGTGTGTGGGTGTGTATCGATGTGTTATGTAGTAGATGTCGTGAAGATGTCGTTACTGTAGTGTATTCACATCTCCCATTGTGGTGAACCATGATTATCCATTGAGAGTCCCATTAGGAGAATTACATTCCCAGTACAATGCTATATCTTCATATATTTCTTTATTGTCATTGACATTAAGAATGGTGACGTACATAATTTACAGACAGAATTAAAGTTAACACTGACAAAAAGAAATAAGGACTATCTTACACATGATTACTTCGCCACTCCATGTCATTTGTGAACTACAAACTGTACAGAAATAGATGACGGAAGATGAAAAACTAACAAACCGTTCTTTCGTATATTTGTGGTAACCTTTTAGTGAAAGAATAATCTCCCCATCCCTATTCGGTTTACTGTATGTAAATGATTTGTTGATAAATTATGATGAAGTTTCATATAACATGTATGTATATAAAAAAATTTAGGCTATTTTAATCACTAGACAATTGAAACTTCATATATTCCACCTTACTCTGAAATGTATCCAATAACAACCTAAATTTAGCTTTCGTAGCTCAATGCTATGCATGACATTATTTGGAATGTAAAGCCTCTGTATCGTGTTGCTTGCTTTAGATACTTTTAGATTCAAAATTGACATTTCATACTAATGTCAAGAAAAATAAAACTGAGTCAGATTGCGATAATTTATCATACTTCTGTATTACTATCACATATGTATACACAAAAAATTTAGACATAGGATCAGACCTAATATGACCTTCACGAGTTAAAAACATTGACATTGTGTTAAACATTGAGAACTCGCGTACCTGTCAATATATTTGCTGTGAAAAAAGTGACATGGGATGTGACTGACTCTATGGTGATCTCTTTGTAACAGCGGGACAATTAGGGAGCCATATAATTATGTAGGGACCCCTGAAGTGTTCTTGTGTGCATTACGGGTTTATTTTTTAATTTATGATTATGGTCATTTTGTTCGCTATGGCGGAATGATTTACCAGGGTCCTTATATGTATATGTTCTGAGCGTAATGTATTCTGTTCATTGGTCCGAAAAGAGGAAAATGAAATGCAAGGTAAAGTACATGCATGAATTCTATGATGATGGTCATTGGGGGGGGGGGGGGGATACAAGTTTTGCCTATAATATGTGGGTTTACGGGGCTGTAGTTCTGTGTGAGGGAGTGCATTCATTTTTTCACTTGTTTTCTTCTGAACATCGTGCTTTAAAGTGTACCTGTCTAGATATACTTCATTGGTTAACTAGATACAATTTTTTCAAGAGTATACTGGAAATGCGAACTAGTTACTTTCAAATCGTGGGGTGTATGAAACCAAAGCAAAAGTATTCAACTGTATTATTATAGTGTGTTTCCAGAAACTGGTAGCGTTCCCCAGTCCCAGTGGAAAATAGTGTTGTATATCGCAGTGGCAATTTTGAATCATGGGCTTTTCATGGATGCACCTGCTTAAAACCAGAGGCAAAATTAGCTTGTCTCTTTGGCCATACTATATTGAACCAATGCATGGGGTGTGGTGGGGAGGGAGGGGGCAACAGAATAAATCTAGCAGCATGTTCAGTTACATCACATTCGTTTGAATAGAGTGAATACCACATCATGTTAGCCTGAGCACGGCTGTATTTATTTTACTTGGTATTTGGCAAAGTTTATTTTCGTATCATTTTTTTCGTTCGAGGGGGTTGCGGAAGGTTGGCCGCATTCAGTTATCAGGATTAAGAACACATACATACTAGAACTAATATAAATTTGTGCGTTCCATTAATTCGTTACACTTTGGGAAAAGGGGAGCTACCTTAGAATGGATAGCATGTCCCAGTCTAATAATGATGAAAATTTGTATATACGTACAGTCCCTATCAAAGGCAGACTTGAAAAAACCCATGTGAGGAATCATTTGCCACTTGATGATGATAGCTAGCCATAGATATTTAAGACGTGTATATTTGGATCTATTAATATATAATTGGCTTTTTAAGTTTGTACATTTGCATGTAGTTTACAGAGGTTTCTGCGGTTGGCCGGGCCAAACAACCTATGCTTCCTTGAAATATTGCCTAGTTTATGATGATTTATCACAAAACTTGCATTAGACTGAACACACAACACAAATTATACCTGTTTATGAACCTAATGACTTACATATAGCTGCTACATTATGCACTACAGGTATACAACAGACAGACAGACACACATTATACAACAAACATACAATATATCAACAACAGACAATTCATCACATGTAATACCACTACACACATCACACAGCACACACTCACCACACATACACACACACACTAACACAACACACACACACACACACACACCCACACACACACACACTACACACCATACAACACTTATACATACACAACATGATGTACACACTAACACCAATACTTTACATAGCATATCACCCACCCATGGCACACATACACGTAACATAAATAAATATATGACAACAGAATTTATCTAAACATAAAATTATTACATGCACTGTAAGCACATTCACATATACTTCAATAATTGTTAAAGCGGCATGTTATAACTTGTACATAACTTAGTTTATAGGCAGAACATAACTATAATTGATTGCATTTACAATGTATGAGCTATCCTTACCAATCAAGTATAGCATTTCATTAGCATCTCAACTCCCACAAGATGTATGTTGTGCATTGTTTGGCTTGTCTACATGTTATGTATGTGTAATGTATAAGTATTGTCGACTGAAACATCTCATGGACTCACACGAACATCAGTCATTAATGTATAGTAAGTTCAAACTGCGATGCGGAATTAGAGAGTGTCAAAGTTTATGGGTAATTGAAAACAAATTTGGGTCAGGTGGACCATGTAAATGGCGTCAACTTTTTCAAAAAAAAAAAAAAAAAAATATTATGTATGTATAATGTACTTGATATTAATGTTGTTAGACCATGAAATGTTTTAGAGGGATGACACGTACATTTCTGCCTTATATTGCGTTTTAAAGAGTGTAAAACGGAATATCATCAATTAAAGGAAAATAAGGCGAAGCGGAAAGATGATAATATCTATATTAAAAGATCGTAAAAAGAAGTCATTTTATATAACAGTGTTGGAGCATTTGCGATTTAGCTAGTGCTTTCACCATATTTTAGTGAAGTGAAGTATCGGAATCTATACCCTTTGAATAACTGTATTAATACAACATTTATTCACAGGTGAATGCACATAGTTAGTATAACAATTCATTATACAGAGTTCAAGCTGTATTATATATCTAGTATATACATGTACGATGTAACGGCCAAATGATTTACTCTTGAGCCAGTGGAGCCAACTTCACAATAAGTTCGTGTGAGAACTATATCTTGTAGTCGATAACCATTGAAGAGCCAGCAAACCAAAATTTCACAAAGTTTCTTGATAAGAGAACAACTTCAATGAAGATGAATAAACTACATTATTACCTGCACTTTACAATAACTTGACATTTTACCCATTAATTGCCAGATCGTTCCATTAGTGGATAGTGAATAGTGAAATGGTCACACTTTAACCCATTTATCAAGCAATCGCCTCCTCGTAGTAATACTAACAGGTGAAAAGATACCTTGCACTCATCTACATGCAAAGATCAAACTAGCAGTCGAGCGCAATACGATCAGACCATTCCTGCCCGGACATAATCAATACTGTCAGCATGCTTATATGATTAGTAATGATAGGTTATCTAGGAGAAGTAGCAGTTAAGTTCTTTACATCTTGTTTATTTCATGCACCCTAGTTACCATATAGTATTGTAAGGATGTTTAACTACTGTTAGCCTCTATTTAACCAAAATGTTCAACTTTTATATCTGACCCAATATAGTGATTTGATGAATTGGATAAATAAACACACTAGAACACAAAACTTAGCAGTTAATGCTCCCACTGCAAGCCTATGTCATCTAAATCTCAGTACAGAACTTAACGCATTGTATAACAATATTTCATTTAAAGAGTGTGAGTATAGTTCTTCGATAAGCTTTTAATAACATTGACAGCCTCTGCAAGAAATTTCATCACAAATATAATTTAAGTGCTTTAAAAAGTAAAAATCATCAATAGACCATTCCAGTTTTCTCCCATATGATCTGTGTTGCCAGATTATTTCATCACCTGAGAATCATCATTGTCAATTTCTTATCGTCCTATTTTACAAGTACAGCTATAACTGTCTGAACTTTTGTTTTAGGTGCTTATTTGTCCCATATCATAACACTGTCATATTGTCAGATAGCAAGTTTCGACAATTTTTAATCGTATCTACCAATTTTATTTATAGCTTCTTTGATGTCCGAGACAGACAAAATCTATTCATACCTGAGCAGCCAGCTGATATATAATTTTTTGCACGTGCGAGTCGTCAAGTTGAATTTCAAACAGCTTGAACAATGCTTGCTATCGAATGAAATTTTTTTGCCAGAAAAAATAACAGAAATTTATTTTTATGATAAGTAGTATCTAGATATCAATAATAAGCTATACTGCGTATAACCAATCACAAAATTTTGTCATATTTATGCAAAATCATATAATCAATTTTTAATTGGTTCATAATCAATATTACGATATGAACGAATTATAACAATGTTTATCCGCAACCGTAGTGGCATCATGTTGTCGCGATATTGGGGGGGGGTGGGAACACCACAGCATTAATAGAACATTCTTTGTGAATCTAATATTACCGTTACGGTTTTCATAAAAAAAATGTATTGTGATGAGATTGTGATTTTCTAAACATTACATGTAATTACTAAAATGGTTATGATTTCATATATAAAATTTGTTTAATGTAAATGGAAGTTCTGAGTTAATGTAAGTGCTAGAAAATAACCACAGTAACACGACACTCTTCTACATATACTGTAGATAAACATATCTTAGCTATATATGTTTCCAGATAATAATTTCAAGGTTATACCAGAAAATGTTTCAGTATATCATTTCAGTGTCTTAAAAATTTTATCAAATAATGCACAAATTTTAAAAAAAATAGCTTCAAAACAAGGGAGAACCCCCTCCATTGAGGATCTGGTAATTGTAACCCACCACACACGATCACGCATTATAAGAACAAAGAACCTGTTAATTTGAATTAAAAACTCATGGTCTCTTAACTATCCTCTTAGAAGCATAATTATTCCCAAACCCGGTACTAAAAAAAAAAAATTGAAAAATGTAGATCAGTGTAAACTAAAGTTTTAGTGTCTATTCTCCATTTCCCTTTCACGGTTCACCCAAACTTGCTTAGAATATTACACTTATCTTATTCAAAATCTTTGAAATGATTACCTAATCAGAATTTATTAGATAGAGTACACTACTTGGGAAATATTTAGCAACAAAGTTCTTCATAAAACCACTACCCCAGCCAGGGAACTGGACACCACGCCTGCCATCTTCCAACCCCAGAGTTCAGGGGATGATTCTGTGACTTAATAGGTCATGTAGCTATGTTTCCAGCTGCTAAATTTGCCACTTTTTGACCAAGTATCCCTCTTAAAATCCACTTATAATATCACAAATATTATTTCTGAATCTCCTATGACACTTTCATGGAAAGATTTATCATTTTCACGTGCAGAAAATTACCGCCAATATCGCAAGTTAAGACTTGAAAATATAAACCATACACCATTTAACACATGTGGGACTGGGCAATCTCTAGTCGGCTAAACTGCCGAGTTTTTGGAGGTGGCTGTGATATATTTTCTGGTGATTTGAATCATTTTGCTTACCTTTGCTGCTACTCTCAGTCATTTTTTCACTGAATGCTTTCTGTAATTTCTTCAATCCTTGCCACAATTTTCCGCGATGTTTATTTTTTCTTGGACAAGTTATCAGGCCAGGCAGATGTCTCTTATCTTGCGCTGCCTTACTTTACTACGTATGCCGACTTCCTGCGCTGCGCCGTTCATTTTGCGTCTTTGCAGAACGCATTTTGAGCAAATAATTGCCGATGTTTTGGCCAGCGTTTCCTCCGTAAAAAACAGCTATTTATTTCATTTTTGTTTCAATACAGTTTTGGTATTTACTTAGGTTTGCTTTGCAAATTATTACTTGCCCGATTCGGGCAAGCATTTTTAGTTGATACTCTAAAATGCTTGCCCGACTGTGATGTTTACTTGCCCGGGGCCATCGGGCAAGCGGTTATGTCGCACCCTGGTTAACTATGTTTAGTGTTTATTTTTAGCTTTGTCTGTTTGCTTTTTGGTTTAACGTTTTCCATTGGGTGTGATCATTTTCAGTATCACTGCCCGTGCTACTTGCAGTACATCTATCCCCACTTGATCTTTTTAAACTATTTCCAGTCTTTCTACTTTCAACCCTATTCATCATCATCATCATGAGCCATCTTCGACACGAAGGTTGGCCACCATGTTTCTCCATCGGACTCGATTCTCTGCAGCTCTCTTCGCTTCCCCATAACATGCTGTTGAGCTCCATCTCTTGATGTCATCAGTCCATGTAGTTCTTTGTCTTCCTCTTGCTCTTTTACCCTCAGTTGTGCCTTCTAGAAGTGTACTTTCCAGATTACCTGCACTTCTACGAAGTATATGACCTTCATAGTGCATTTTCCTTCACATGAGATCACACAAGGTTTTCTGAGTTCCAGCTCTCTGTAGCACCTTGATGTTAGACATTTTCTCTTTCCAACTGATTCTCATGACTCCCCTAAGACACCACATCTCAAATGCTTGAAGCCTGCTCTTGGTGAAATTGTTAAACTGCCAAGACTCGCATCCATAGGCCGCCACAGAGAATACATAGCATCTAAGTAGTCTGATTTTCAGGTCCATACTGATATTACTGTTGTTATTAACTTGACTTGTTCGGTGTGTCCGAAACGGTAAATATTCACGTTCTCAAACCTGAGTAATCAACTTCTCTGGAGTTGAGTGGTTCTTTATTTGTCTTATCTTTTGCTGAACCTGACTATTCAATTGTCGTTGGGATAAAAGTTCCGATGACATTGATTCTTCAGAGTTATCTGAATCCTCAATGTCTGAGGCCGAGGGTGTCGCTGCAGCCATATTGTTATTGACCTCATTAATTTAACCACGCGTGTACTGAAAAAAAAAACAATTACAGAAACAAGATTCAAACACCAAACGGTGTAATATAACAGAGAATAAAGAGTTGATCTCACAAAACCACAACTTTGCTTCAAAGTCAGTAATTGACAAGTCCTGGGTCTAAAAAAGACTGTGGCTAGAGCAGTAGGAAAACACGTCCGTTCAACACCGAGTCTACACCGCACCCCCTGAGCTGAATACTTCAAAACAATAAACCATTTGCTGAACTAACTGTTCATGCATGTAACAACCATATGCAAATACGCTTTACCTTCAATGGCATACAAGTTATTTTACATGTCCAAAGAAAGTGAGTGTTCCAAAGAACCACCACCTGGACTGGTTGTCCATGTATATAACATTATCCAAATAAATTTTACCTTTAATGGCATACAAGTCATTTTACACATGCAAAGAGAGTGGGTGTGTTCTAATTTGTTTATCTAGGGGAAAAACAAAACAAAGAATTTAGGTTGCGCAGATGTATTTTCTTTACATTATACATGTCAATGTGACACTATCCTTGGGGTGTTTACACTCCTCAGTAACAGTAAGGTAAAAACACGGGTTGTACTTGACCGACCGACGCAATGCAATGGGGCTGACCCATTTCTTTTTCTTTTTTTTCACAACTAAAATCACAGCAAAACTTGCACTGAAAAGAATGCTGAAAAAGATGATAGCGTGTCTGACATTGACACACAGAAGAATTCTGTGTTCTCACAGCAGCTGTCTCCGACGTCTGCTTTCATATTCAATACGAACGTTGTACTGCAGGGATGCAACTGTAAAGTGACACATATTTACAAATGAATCCCAGTATTGTCAATCTAATAAAAATAATAATAATAAAACATCTGATTGACCAACCCTATTTTTTAAAACTGGCTTTTGATTTTGAAGTACAACCAAACAATTTTTTTTTTATTTTTGGCCTAATGTGATGAATGAAATTACAGTGAGATATGAAATGTCTTTCCAGGTATCCAAAGATATCCTGCATCAAGTGAATGAAGAAGTCTTGAGGAGAGCTGTAGATGGAATGAAAGAAGATGGCAGACCATATAAGGGTGAGAAAATATTACTTATACTTTAGCCAAAGTATAGTTTTGGTCGATCAGACAATTTTTTTTGTCAATCTTTCACAACGTATTCTATTACTCCAGACATCAGAAAACAACGTCAAACCTACCAATGGGAAATACTCGGGGTACCCCCCCCCCCCCCCCACCCAACATTTTACATTTTGAGTAATTTCTCCAAAAATGGGAGAGTTTCAGAGCAAACAATTTTCAGGGCATTGATAGATCATATAGGTCTATCTAAAAACACAATTACAAATAATTTCATTTTTTACCATTTACCAAAACTATACTTGGGCTCTAACATAAGATGATTTGATTTCTGTATAACACATGTTCTCCATAGATTACAGTCTAAAATATCTTGTGCTCTTGATTTGTATACCCCCAAAAATGAGTTTTTTCAACCATATAAGTTGACATCAATTATTAGATTGTAAAGATTGACTTCAATTTCCCCTGTTACATAGTCTTAGCAATGAAAAATAAGTGTTTGTGAAAATAAGGCTTGCTCAAATTCAGTTTGAATTAGGCATCATATGATGCTTTATGAATTGTGATTTCATATAACCAATAATTTAATTGAACTAAGAAATACAGAAGAAATTGGTCATAAAGAAAATTGTGTAACAATACTCTCTTTACTGTCTAATGAGAATACTTCATACTTGTATAAATTGTTGCCCTGATTTCAGCATGTATGAATACCATATTATAATTATTTCTTAATTTCATATATTTTACTGTCAAAAATGCTTCGACAAATCATACTTCATTGATTGTCTGGTAGAAGGGCCCTAGCATGTGTTCCTAGCAGAAGGGCCTTAACAATAAATTTAAGAAATATTGCCTTATGTGATACTTGCATTTAGCAGATGACAGAAAAAAAAATATCACACTACTGTGATTTCATGTGAAAAAAGCCAATGATTTTCAAGTTAGAGACAATTTAGTGTTAAGGCCCTTCTGTCAGGAACATATGTTAGGACCCTTCTGCCGGACAACCAACTACTTCATCATAGTCATGAGACCCAAACAAAATTTTGATGTTGACTGTTCTTACCATTACAGGAGTGCTTTATGCCGGCCTGATGCTAACAAAAGATGGGCCCCGTGTCCTCGAGTTTAACTGCCGATTTGGCGACCCCGAAACCCAGGTCGTTCTGCCGCTGCTCAAGAGTGACCTCTACAGCACCATGAAGGCTTGCGTGGCCGGCGATCTACCTAGTGCCGTGGCCCCGTTCTGACAACCGATATGCCGTGGGCATCGTGTTAGCGAGTGGCGGCTACCCCGGGTCTTACACCAAGGGCTACGAAATAACAGGTAACTTGGGCTTGGTGGGGCTCAGTTTCAAAGATTGTGTCCATAATTTACACAAACACACACATGAAATGAGCTAAATCACCAGAAAAGCTAGAATCATTTATGATCTAAGGATTTACATAAATCACACAAAAGCCTTGGGGCTGAAAAGTCAGGTAACTCAGGTTTTTGGAAATCAAAATAAGTGCAGATAAAATTCAAACAGAATGCACCGACGTAACCTTGCTAATGAATTTGAATTTGGATATGAATTTCTGACTGCAAGACCTGATTTGTGCATCAACTAGTGGAAACTGAATATTTGCTGATCAAAGCGTGCATGGTCAAAATCTCACACCAGTCATGCCAGTGTCATTGGATGATTGTCAAACAATCTTTGCATGGTTGGACTCGACAATATCAAAAAGAAGTAGGTGATAGCTGCATCCAGTGTCTGAAACTAATGATGGGAGCCAATCCAATTTCGAGTCAGGATATCACCGAGTTGTGACCTTTTGCCACAAACTGAGCCGATCTAGACTGATGGTTGAAAAAGCACAGATCAGGGCCCTGTCTCGTAAAACTTTGCAGTTGATTGCAACTCTCAAAAATCAATCGCAAGTTGATTTCAACCAATCAGAACCCAGTATTTTAAGACTTACAATCGATTTTTGGATTTGCAATTGATTGCAAGTTTTATGAGATAGGGCCCAGAATAGCTAAGTACAGGAGTCAAAATACTGAACATTATTGCAGATAATTAAATGATACAAGAATGTTTTCATGAGGTCTCGCAGCCAATGCTAAATTTAAGGAATTTTTTGTTCAGCTTTAGTCAACAGCTTAACTTCAAATATTTTCATCTAGGGG